>OY720417.1:0-15350 GCA_963082905.1 Oligia fasciuncula | reverse complement strand
TAAATTTAATTAACTATTAAATAATAATATAAATAAAATAATTATTATTCAAATAATAAATCTAAATAAATAAATCTTAAAATTATTAATTTGATAAATATTATAAAATATAGAATACTTTTTTAAAATTTTTACTATACCAACCCCACTATATAACTCTCTTCAACCTAAATCAATATTTTTTAATAAACTCTGACCAAAATTTAAAAAATAATATCTTAATCTATAAGTAGATAAATTTGGTATAAATCATATTAAACATAAAAAATTTCTTAAATTATAAGTTATAATAAATTTATTAATTGAATAAATTTTCATATTTCTAATAAAATAGCCTATTAAGCCCCCAATTAATCTAATATAAATTACTATTATTTTTAAATTAAAAGGTAAATAAATTATATAAGGGTAAGAAAAAATTATTCATCTTAAAAATCTTCCTCTAATTATTCTCATAAATAATAAAACAAATATTCTTTTTAATATAATATAATCTTCATCATATAAATTATAAACTCTCACTAAATTATAATCATTTACTATTAAATACATAGTTAAACGAAAAGTATAAAATATAGTTAAACCTGTGGAAATATAATACAAAAAAAAAATTATTAAATTTAAATTTCTAAATCTAACTAATTCTAAAATTAAATCCTTAGAATAAAATCCAGCTAAAAAAGGAATGCCACAAAGAGCTATATTAGAAATATTTATACATAAAGAAGTTAAAGGAATATAAAAACTAATCCCCCCTATAAAACGAATATCTTGAGTATCATTTATTATATGAATAATAACCCCAGCACATATAAATAATAAAGCTTTAAATATAGCATGTGTTAATAAATGAAAAAAAGCCAAATCAGGTAAACCTATACTTAAAATTCTTATTATTAAACCTAATTGTCTTAAAGTTGATAAAGCAATAATTTTCTTTAAATCAAACTCATAATTAGCTGAAATACCAGCTATAAATATTGTTAAACCTGACAATAATAATAATAACTTTATAAAAAACATATCTAATAATAGTATATTAAATCGAATCAATAAGTAAACCCCAGCTGTAACTAAAGTAGAAGAATGTACTAAAGCTGAAACAGGAGTGGGGGCTGCTATAGCAGCAGGTAGTCAAGATCTAAAAGGAATTTGAGCTCTCTTTGTTATCGAAGCTATAATAATTAACCCCCCAATTATTTTTATTTCTCAATCATTATTTATAAATTCTAAATAAAAAATATAATTTCAACTACCATAATTTATTATTCAAGAAATTGATATTAAAATAAGAACATCACCAATTCGATTTCTTAAAGCAGTTAATATTCCAGCATTATAAGATTTTAAATTTTGATAATAAATTACTAAACAATATGAAACTAACCCTAAACCATCTCAACCTAATAAAATTCTAATAATATTAGGACTAATAATTAATAATATTATTGAAAAAACAAATAATAAAACTAAAATAATAAATCGAATTAAATTTAATTCAGATTTCATATATCTTTTTCTATAATAAATAACAACAGAAGAAATCAAAAAGACAAATATTATAAACAATAAAGATATCCAATCCAATAAAATAGACATAATAATTGTTATTGAGTTAAAAGAAATAATCTCCCACTCTAATAAAATAACTATATTATTTATAATAAAATAAATTATAAAAAAAAAATTGAATATTCTTATTATCAATAAAAAAAAAAATGAAATAAAACAAATTGAATATTTTATATTATTAATAATTTAAAATGAATTATTCATATTTTTGACACCACAAATCAATATTTTTATTAAATTATTTAAATAAAATCAAATTATTCTATAATCAATCTTTAAAATTAAAATATTTAAAGGTAATCAATGTAATATTAATATTAAATATTCCCGAGAAACACCCGTATAATAACTATAAATTCCTGAATAATATTTTCCATGTTGAATAAATGAATATAAATATAAACTATAACCCGCACTAAAAAAAGAAATTAATATTAACATTAATATAGAAATTCAAGATCATCTCATTAATCTATTAATTAAACTAATTTCCCCTACAAGATTTAATCTAGGAGGGGCAGCTATATTAGAAGATATTAATAAAAATCACCATAATCTTATTGAAGGTATAAAATTCATTATACCTTTATTAATATATAATCTTCGTCTATGCAATCGTTCATATCTAATATTTGCTAAACAAAACATACCCGATGAACATAATCCATGCCCAATTATTAAAATATAAGACCCAATAAATCCTCAATAATTTATAACTATAATCCCTCTAATAACAATTCTTATATGAGCGACAGAAGAATAAGCAATTAATGATTTAATATCTACTTGGCAAAAACATTTTAATCTAATATAAAAACCTCCAATTAATCTAATAACAATACTAATATAATTTAATTTTAAATTAATTTCCTGTAGAAAAATTAATAAACGTAATAACCCATAACCCCCTAACTTTAATATAATACCAGCTAAAATTATAGAACCAGAAACAGGAGCTTCAACATGGGCTTTAGGTAATCATAAATGAACAAAATATATAGGTATTTTAACTAAAAAAGCTAAAATTATAGAAAAATATAATATATAAACATTTAAATTAAAAAATTTCAAAAAATAAATTATTATACAATTTATTTCATTAAAAGTATAAAAAATTCCTATTAATAAAGGTAAAGAAACAAATAAAGTATAAAATAATAAATATATACCAGCCTGAATTCGTTCAGGTTGATAACCCCAACCAATAATCAATAATAATGTAGGAATTAAACTCCCCTCAAAAAATAAATAAAATATAAATATTCTTATTGTTCTAAAAGTTAAATACAACATAATTAATAAAAAAATAATATTAAATAAAAAAAAATTTATGTAAAAATTTATTTTATATAAATTTTCTCTAGCTATAATTATTAAGATAGAAATTCAAATTCTTAATATAATTAACCCATAAGACATAATATCACAAGATATTATATATCTCATATTACAAAATAAATTTAATCTTATTCTTAAATTTATAAATAAAAATATTAATAAAAATAATATTATTTGAACCAATCAAAATATATTTTTTATAAAACAAAAAGGAATTATAAAAATTAATATAATTAAAAATTTTATCATTAAATTTTTAAATAATAATATAACTATAATTTTTATAATAAATTAAATCTTTGAAAATAATCATTACCATGGGTTCGAATTATAGAAACTAAAATAGATAACCCTAAAGCCCCCTCACAAACTGAAAAAACTAAAAATACTATTAATATATATATGTCATAATCAATAAAACTTAAATAAATCAATAAAAAAAAAAATATACTCAAAACAATAAATTCTAATCTAAGTAAAACAATTAATAAATGTTTATGTTTAGAAATAAAAATTAAATTTCCTACAACAAATATTACAATAAAAATAATTCATATATTTAAAATTATCATTTTTGTTTTTATAGTTAAAAAAAAATATTGGTCTTGTAAACCAAAGTTAAGTAAATTACTTTAAAAACTTCAAAGAAAAAGAACTTCTTTATCAATAATCTCCAAAATTATTATTTTAATTAAACTATTCTTTGATTTGAAATTATTAAATTAACTTTTTCACTATTATTAATCATAATTTCTTTTTTTATATTATTTTTAAATAATCCATTATCTATAGGATTAATAATCTTAACTCAAACTTTATTAACTTGTCTTTTAACCGGAATAATAATTAAAACTTATTGATTTTCCTATATTTTATTTCTTACTTTTTTAGGAGGATTATTAGTTCTTTTTATTTATGTTTCAAGAATCGCATCAAATGAAATATTTAATCCCATAATTAACATAAAAAAAATAATTTTTTTTATGTTAATTATATTATTAATAATTCAATATATATACATTAATAACATATCTTGAATAAATCTTTCAATAAATTCAGATATAATTAATTTTTTTAATTTAATATCATTTTTTAATAATGAAAATAAAATTAATTTAAGAAAATTATATAATAACCAAACATTTTTAATTATAATAATACTAGTAATTTATTTATTTATTACTTTAATTGCTGTTGTAAAAATCACTAATATTTTTTATGGTCCAATTCGATCATCTTTAAACTAATTTAATGATAAATAATTTCTTAACTTTACGAAAAACTCACCCCATTTTAAAAATCATTAATGGGTCATTAATTGATTTACCCTCACCTTCAAATATTTCAACTTGATGAAATTTTGGATCATTATTAGCTTTATGTTTAATTATTCAAATTTTAACAGGATTATTCTTAACTATATATTATACTGCCAATATTGAAATAGCATTTTATAGAGTAAATTACATTTGCCGAAATGTAAATTATGGATGATTAATTCGTACTATTCACGCTAATGGGGCCTCATTTTTTTTTATTTGTATTTACTTACATATTGGACGAGGAATATATTACGAATCATTTAACTTAAAATATACTTGAATAGTGGGAGTAATTATCTTATTTTTATTAATAGCAACAGCATTTATAGGTTATGTTTTACCATGGGGACAAATATCTTTCTGAGGGGCAACTGTTATTACTAACCTACTATCTGCTATTCCATCTTTAGGTGTAATATTAGTAAATTGAATTTGAGGAGGATTTGCCGTTGATAATGCAACATTAACACGATTTTATACTTTTCACTTTTTACTACCCTTCATCATTCTTATAATAACAATAATTCATTTATTATTTTTACATCAAACAGGTTCTAATAATCCATTAGGAATTAATAGAAATTTAGATAAAATCCCATTTCATCCCTTTTTTACTTTTAAAGACTTAATTGGATTTATTATTTTATTATTTTTACTAACTATTTTAACATTAACAAACCCATATTTATTAGGGGATCCTGATAATTTTATCCCAGCTAACCCTCTAGTAACCCCTGTTCATATTCAACCGGAATGATACTTTTTATTTGCTTATGCAATTCTACGATCAATCCCTAATAAATTAGGAGGAGTTATTGCCTTAATAATATCTATTTTAATTTTAGTTATTCTTCCTTTTACCTTTAATAAAAAAATTCAAGGAATTCAATTTTACCCTATTAATCAAATATTATTTTGATTTATAGTAACAATTGTTATTTTATTGACTTGAATTGGAGCTCGACCAGTTGAAGATCCTTATATTATTACAGGACAATTATTAACTATTTTTTATTTTTCTTATTTTATTATTAACCCCTTTATTAATAAATACTGAGATAATTTATTATTTAATTAATTAAAATTAATGAGCTTGTTATAAGCATTTGTTTTGAAAACTTAAGAAAGAATTATATTTCTATTAATTTATACTAAAAAAAAATTAAATTATAATAATAAAATTTTAATTCCTAAAAAAAATAATAAAAAATTTAAAGAAATTGGTAAATATCTTTTTCAAGCTAAATACATTAATTTATCATAACGATAACGAGGTAAAGTCCCCCGAACTCAAATAAATAAAAAAGAAATTAATATTAACTTTAAATAAAATATAACTCTTAAATTAAAACCTCCTAAATATATTAAGACAAATAATATTCTTATAAATAAAATTCTAGAATATTCCGCTAAAAAAATTAAAGCAAAGCCCCCACTTCTATATTCAATATTAAACCCAGAAACCAACTCACTCTCACCTTCAGCAAAATCAAAGGGAGTACGATTAGTCTCAGCTAATCTAGAACTAATTCAACATAAACTTAAAGGAAATATTAAAAAAATAAACCAAATTAATTCCTGATATAAACATAAATTTATCAAATTAAAACCTATAATTATAACAATTCTAGATATTAAAATTAAAGCTAATCTAACTTCATAAGAAATTGTTTGAGCGACAGCTCGTAAACCCCCTAACAAAGCATAATTTGAGTTTGAAGATCAACCAGCAACCATAACTGTATAAACCCCTAATCTAGTACAACATAAAAAAAATAAAATCCCTAAATTAAAACTAATTAAATTAAAATAATAAGGAATTAATATTCAAATTATTAAAGATAAAATAAATCTTACAACAGGAGAAAAATAATAACAAATATAATTAGAAAAATTAGGATAAGTTTGTTCTTTAGTAAATAATTTAATAGCATCTGAAAAAGGCTGTAAAATTCCTATAAACCCTACTTTATTTGGGCCTTTACGAATTTGAATATAACCTAAAACCTTACGTTCTAATAAAGTCAAATAAGCAACCCCAACTAAAACCCCAATAATTAAAATTAATAATCCAATTATAATTATATAAATATCAAATATAAACATATACTACCTATATAATTTAATTATACATTAATGAATTCTAAAATCACCACATTTTTCTGCCAAAATAGTTTATATATATATATATATATATATATTATATTACCTATTAAATATGATATTTATATTTTATACGTATATTATTAATAAAATTCAATAATTATAAATTTAATTTAAATATTTAATCCTTTCGTACTAAAATATTTTAATTTATAAAAGATAGAAACCAACCTGGCTTACACCGGTTTGAACTCAGATCATGTAAGATTTTAATGATCGAACAGATCAAAAATTTTAAACTTCTGCATTTAAATTTTATCTTAATCCAACATCGAGGTCGCAAACTCTTTTTCTTATTTGAACTAAAAAAAAAAATTACGCTGTTATCCCTAAGGTAATTTTTTCTTATAATCAATAATATTGGATCACTTAATCACTTATAAATGTTTTTAATTTAAAAAAAGTTAAATATATTTTTCTATCACCCCAACAAAATAAATAATTTAATTTTAATTTTAAATTATTTAAATAATCTCAATTAAATTAATTATAAAACTCTATAGGGTCTTCTCGTCTTTTTATTTTATTTTAACTTTTTAATTAAAAAATTAAATTATATATTTAATTAAGAGACAGTTTATATTTCATCCAATCTTTCATACAAGCCATCAATTAAATGACTAATGATTATGCTACCTTTGTACAGTCAATATACTGCAGCCCTTCAATTATTAAATCAGTGGGCAGATTAGACTTTATATTATTTACAAAAAGACATGTTTTTGATAAACAAGTGAATATAAATTTTTGCCGAATTCCTTTTAATTAATTCAATTAAAAATAATTATATTAAAATTTATTTTTATATACTAATTTTACCATTATACCAATTTTTTTTTAATTTAAAAATTATTTTTTATAAATAACATAAAAAATTATTAAATTTTATTATCTTAAACAAAATTATTTATAATAAATTAAAATTTTTTAACAATTTAAATCATAAAAATTTTAATTAAATTTAATTAATATTTATATAAATTTAAATTAAAGCTTATCCCTTAAAATATAATTTTATCCTATAAAAAAATTAATTAATTAATTTTTTTTATAGGATAAAATAAAATTAAATTTTTTTCTAAAAAAACTAGATATATTTAAAAACGACTAACATTTCATTTCCAATTAACTATTTAAAATATTTATGCTACAATAACTTTATTAATTAATTATCTCTTTTAAATTCGAGAATTTTTTTATTAAAAATATTTTTTAATAAACTCTGATACCCAAGATACACTAAATTAAAACTACTTTAAATTAATTTTATTTTTAAGTTTATTTCAAAATTCTTTTACAATACTAATTTATTATAAATTATTTAATTTTTTCTTTAAAAATACTTTAACCCCCCTTTAAAATATTTTTATTTAAAAATTTTTTTATTATATAATAATAACTAATTAATTTTTCCCCTCAAATTAATTAATTTTTAATATCCTTTCAATGTAAATGAAATACTTTAAATTCAAGCTCTAATTTGTTCTTTCTAGAAACACTTTCCAGTACCTCTACTTTGTTACGACTTATTTCAACTTATAAATATATGAAAGCGACGGGCAATATGTACATATTTTAATTTTTAATCATTTTATTAAATTAAATAAAATTACATTTAAATCCACTTTCAATTAATTTTTACAAATTAATATTCATTTAAATAAATTTATTGTAATCCATTATATTCTTAATTATAACCTGCATCTTGATCTGATTTAATTTTATATTATAATTTTAAAATATTAATTTTATTAAAAAATATTTTTTTAACAACGATATACAAAATTATAAATTAAGTAAATTCAATCGTGGAATATCAATTATTAAACAGATTCCTCTAAATGAACTAAAATACCGCCAAATTATTTAAGTTTCAATAAATAATTATTTACTATTTTAGTATTTTAATTTTAAATTTTAATAATAGGGTATCTAATCCTAGTTTTTTATAAAATTTATTAAATCATAATTAATTTTATATAAAATTTTATTAAATTAAAATTTCACTTAATAATTTAAAATTTTTATTATAAAATAATAACTTATTAATTAATTACTAATAAAATTTAATTTAACTTTTGTATAACCGCAACTGCTGGCACAAAATTTGTTATTAATTAAAGTATTACTAAATCTTAATTTCTTAAATAATTTAATATTAATTACTACTATATAAATATAAATTATTATTTAAATAATTTAAAATTAACACTAAAATTTATATGTAAAATAAACTTAAAAATAAAATTAATAAACCATAAAAAATTTATTTATATACAGATTTTTTTAAATAGATTTTTTTTTTTTTTTTTTTATATTAAAATATTTAATATAAATTATTAAATTTTAAATAATTTCTTTTATTTCTTTTTTATAATATTTATATTAAAACCTAAATTAAGTATTAAACAATTAATATTCATATAAATTATATTATATTAATATAATTAATTTTAATTTAATAATAATTTAATATATATATATAAATATTAATATATTAAATTTTTAATATAATATTTAATAAAATAATTATATATATATATATATAAACCATCTTTAATAAATTTTCATATAATAATATAAAAATAATTAAAAATAAGCTAATTTAAGCTTTTGGGTTCATACCCCAAATATAAAGGAAATACCTTTTTTTTAAAAATAAAGTGCCTGAATAAAGGATTATTCTGATAGAATAAATTAAGTAAATTATTTACCTTTATTATATTTTATAGAATTAAACTATATCTAATAGTATCAAAAACTATTGTGCATCTTACACTAAAATATAAATATTGAATTGTAAATTCTTAAAAGAAATATGAATTTCTTATTTTAAATTTTTTTTTATTTTAATTCTAATAAGATATTTTTTCTTTTTATTTTATTTTTTAGAACTTTAATTTCTATCTCCTCTAATTCATGATTTGGATGTTGAATTGGATTAGAAATTAATCTTTTAAGATTTATCCCCCTAATTTCTCAATCTAATAATTTATTATCAACAGAAGCATCTCTAAAATATTTTCTTACCCAATCTATCGCATCTATTAACTTTTTATTTACTATTTTAATTAAAATAATTTTTATAAAAAATTTTGAAATAAATAATTTTATTTCTATTATAATAAATTCTTCAATACTTATAAAAATAGGAAGAACCCCCTTCCACTTTTGATTTCCTAATATTATTGAAGGTTTATCTTGATTTAATAGATTTATTTTAATAACTTGACAAAAAATTACCCCTATGATTATTTTATCTTATTATTTAAATAAAAATTTTATTATTATTGTTATTTTAATAAATATTATAATTGGAGCTATTGGAGGATTAAATCAAACTTCTTTGCGTAAATTAATAGCTTTTTCTTCAATTAACAATTTAGGATGAATACTTTCTTCTATTATGATTAGAGAAACTCTTTGATTTTTTTATATTCTTTTATATTCTTTTATAATTAGAATTATATGCTCTTTATTTTATATATTAAATATATATTTTATTAATCAATTATTTATTAATAATATAAATTTTTTTATTAAAATTAATTTATTAATTAATTTTCTTTCTTTAGGAGGTTTACCCCCCTTTATTGGATTTTTCCCTAAATGAATTATTATTAACTTTTTAATTAATAATAACATATATTTATTAACTTTTATTTTTATTGTAATAAGCTTAATTATATTATTTTTTTATATTCGCATTAGTTACTCAGCTTTTATATTTAATTATTTAAAAATAAAATGACTTAAAATTTTTATTAAAAACAATTATTTTTTAATAATTAATTTTTTTTCCTTTATTTCTTTAATAGGAATAATTCTCAGAACTTTTTTTTATTTTTAAGGTTTTAAGTTAAATTAAACTAATAATCTTCAAAATTATTTATAAAGAAATTATTCTTTAAGCCTTAATAGAAATTTCTACTCCTTAAAATTTGCAATTTTACATCATTATTGAATATAAAGCTAATTTTAATAAAAGAGAAATTTCTCGTTAATAAATTTACAGTTTATCGCTTAACACCTCAGCCATTTTATTAAAAGCGAAAATGACTCTATTCAACAAATCATAAAGATATTGGAACATTATATTTTATTTTTGGTATTTGAGCTGGTATAGTAGGAACTTCTTTAAGATTACTAATTCGAGCTGAATTAGGAACCCCTGGATCTTTAATTGGTGACGATCAAATTTATAATACTATTGTTACAGCTCATGCTTTTATCATAATTTTTTTTATGGTTATACCTATTATAATTGGAGGATTTGGAAATTGACTTGTACCTTTAATATTAGGAGCTCCAGATATAGCATTCCCACGAATAAATAATATAAGTTTTTGATTGCTGCCCCCCTCATTAACTTTATTAATTTCAAGAAGAATTGTAGAAAATGGAGCAGGAACAGGATGAACAGTATATCCCCCACTTTCATCTAACATTGCCCATGGAGGAAGATCTGTAGATTTAGCTATCTTTTCACTCCATTTAGCTGGAATTTCTTCTATTTTAGGAGCTATTAATTTTATTACTACAATTATTAATATGCGATTAACTAACTTATCCTTTGATCAAATACCTTTATTTATTTGAGCTGTAGGAATTACTGCATTTTTATTATTGCTATCATTACCAGTTTTAGCTGGAGCTATTACAATACTACTAACAGATCGAAATTTAAATACATCTTTTTTTGACCCTGCAGGAGGAGGAGATCCAATTTTATACCAACATTTATTTTGATTTTTTGGACACCCAGAAGTTTACATTTTAATTTTACCAGGATTTGGTATAATTTCCCACATTATTTCTCAAGAAAGAGGTAAAAAAGAAACATTTGGTTGTTTAGGAATAATTTATGCAATATTAGCAATTGGGTTATTAGGATTTATTGTTTGAGCTCATCATATATTTACAGTTGGTATAGATATTGATACTCGAGCTTATTTTACTTCAGCAACAATAATTATTGCAGTACCCACCGGAATTAAAATTTTTAGATGATTAGCTACTTTTCACGGAACACAAATTAATTATTCACCTTCTATTTTATGAAGATTAGGATTTGTATTTTTATTTACAGTTGGGGGATTAACAGGAGTAATTTTATCAAATTCATCAATTGATATCACTCTTCATGACACTTATTATGTAGTAGCACATTTTCACTATGTCTTATCTATGGGGGCTGTATTTGCTATTTTAGGAGGATTTATTCATTGATACCCTTTATTTACAGGTTTATCTTTAAATCCTTATCTTTTAAAAATTCAATTTTTTGTTATATTTATTGGAGTTAATTTAACTTTCTTCCCTCAACATTTTTTAGGTTTAGCGGGTATACCCCGACGATATTCAGATTATCCTGATTCTTATATTTCTTGAAATATTATTTCATCTTTAGGATCTTATATTTCATTATTAGCAATTATATTTATATTAATTATTATTTGAGAATCATTAATTAATCAACGAATTGCTTTATTTACTTTAAATTTATCATCCTCAATTGAATGATATCAAAATTTACCTCCTGCTGAACATTCATATAATGAATTACCTATTTTAAGAAATTTATTCTAATATGGCAGATTATATGTAATGGATTTAAACCCCATTTATAAAGGTATATCCTTTTTTTAGAAATTGCAACTTGATCAAATTTTAATTTACAAAATGGAGCATCTCCCTTAATAGAACAAATTATTTTTTTTCATGATCATACTTTAATTATTCTTATTATAATTACAGTTTTAGTTGGTTATTTAATATCAAGACTTTTATTTAATAAATATATTAATCGATTTTTATTAGAAGGGCAAATAATTGAATTAATTTGAACTATTTTACCAGCAATTACTTTAATTTTTATTGCTTTACCTTCTTTACGATTATTATATTTATTAGATGAATTAAATAATCCCTTAATTACCTTAAAATCTATTGGGCATCAATGATATTGAAGTTATGAATATTCAGACTTTCATAATATCGAATTTGACTCTTATATAATCCCCTCTAATGAAATATCAACTAATAATTTTCGTTTATTAGATGTAGATAATCGAATTATTCTTCCCATAAATAACCAAATTCGAATTTTAGTAACTGCTACAGACGTAATTCACTCTTGAACTATCCCATCTTTAGGTGTAAAAGTAGATGCTAACCCTGGACGACTTAATCAAACTAATTTTTTTATTAATCGACCAGGTATTTTTTATGGACAATGTTCTGAAATTTGTGGAGCTAATCACAGATTTATGCCTATTGTAATCGAAAGAATTTCAATTAAAAATTTTATTAATTGAGTTAATAATTATTCTTCATTAGATGACTGAAAGCAAGTAATGGTCTCTTAAACCATATTATAGTAAATTAGCATTTACTTCTAATGAAATATTCTACTAAAGAATTAGTTAAATCTATAACATAAATATGTCAAATTTAAATTATTACTGTAGTAATATTCTTTTATCCCACAAATAATACCAATTAATTGATTAATCTCTTTCTTTTTTTTTTTATTAATTTATTTAATTTTTAATATTATAAATTATTATATTTTTAATAAAAAAAGTTCAAATAATAAAAATAAATTAAATTTTAAATTAAAAAATCTCAATTGAAAATGATAAGTAATTTATTTTCAATTTTTGACCCATCAACAAATATTTTTAATATCCCATTTAATTGAATTAGAACAATTTTAGGAATTATATTTATCCCATATTCATTTTGATTAATCCCAAATCGCCATTATTATTTCTGAAATTTTATTTTATTAAAACTTCATAATGAATTTAAAAATTTATTAAAAAATAATTACTTTCAAGGTTCTACTTTTATTTTTATCTCTATATTTTCTTTTATTTTATTTAATAATTTTTTAGGATTATTTCCTTATATTTTTACTAGAACAAGCCATTTAACATTATCTTTATCAATTTCTTTACCTCTATGATTAAGATTTATAATTTATGGATGAATCAATAATTCCCAGCACATATTTATTCACATAATCCCACAAGGAACACCATCAATTTTAATGCCATTTATAGTTTTAATTGAAACTATTAGAAATATTATTCGACCAGGAACTTTAGCTGTTCGTTTAACTGCAAATATAATTGCAGGACATCTATTAATAACTCTTTTAAGAGGGACCGGACCTAGAATAAGTTCTTATTTTATTTTTTTATTATTGATCATCCAAATTTTATTATTAATTTTAGAGTCAGCAGTTGCAATTATTCAATCTTATGTAATTGCAATTTTAAGAACATTATATTCTAGAGAAGTAAATTAATGAAAACAAATTTTAACCATCCATTTCATTTAGTAGACTATAGTCCATGACCTTTAACTGGAGCTATTGGAGTAATAGTTCTTGTAACAGGAATAGTAAAATGATTCCATAATTTTAATATAAATTTATTAATTTTAGGATATTTAATTGTTATTTTAACAATATACCAGTGATGACGAGACATTTGTCGAGAAGGAACCTTACAAGGTAAACATACAATTTTAGTTACCAAAGGCCTCCGATGAGGAATAATTTTATTTATTGTATCTGAAATTTTTTTTTTTATTTCTTTTTTTTGAGCATTTTTTCATAGAAGACTTGCACCTAATATTGAAATCGGAGCTATTTGACCCCCTACTAGAATTATTCCTTTTAATCCTTTTCAAATCCCTTTATTAAATACAATCATTTTAATTAGCTCAGGAGTATCTGTCACATGAGCTCATCATGCTATTATAGAAAATAATAATTCTCAAATAACTCAAAGTCTTTTTATTACAATTATTTTAGGAATTTATTTTACAATTCTTCAAGCTTATGAATATTTAGAAGCCCCTTTTACTATTGCAGATAGTATTTATGGATCAACATTTTTTATAGCAACAGGATTTCATGGGTTACATGTAGTCATTGGAACATTATTTCTATTTATTTGCTTAATTCGTCATTTAAATAATCATTTTTCTAGAAATCATCATTTTGGATTTGAGGCAGCAGCTTGATATTGACATTTTGTAGATGTAGTATGATTATTCCTTTACATTTCTATTTATTGATGAGGAAATTAATTATTTATATAATATATTTAGTATATTTGACTTCCAATCAAAAAGTTTAATAATTTTAATATAAATAATTATTTTAATAACAAATATTTTTTTAATTATTATATTAGTCTCTAATGTTATAATATTTTTATCTATTATTTTATCAAAAAAAACTCTATCAGATCGAGAAAAATGCTCCCCATTTGAATGTGGTTTTGACCCTAAATCTTCAGCACGAATTCCATTCTCCCTACATTTTTTTTTAATCACTGTAATTTTCTTAATTTTTGATGTAGAAATTGCTCTTATTTTTCCTATTATTCCTTTATTTAAATTAGTAAATTTTATTTTTTGAACAAAAATTAGATTTTTTTTTATTTTAATTTTATTAATTGGCCTATACCATGAATGAAATCAAAATATATTAAATTGAACTAATTAAATAAAAGGATTATAGTTTAAGTAAAACATTTGATTTGCATTCAAAAAATATTAATTTATCTAATTTATCTTAAATAAGAAGCAATTATGCATTTAATTTCGACTTAAAAGAAAGAGTTAATAAAACTCCTTATTTACAAACCCATTAATTGAAACCAAAAAGAGGTATATCACTGTTAATGATAAAATTGAATATTAAATTCCAATTAAATATGAATAACTGAAATATAAAGTTTAAAATTAAGCTGCTAACTTAATTTTTAGTGGTTTAATTCCATTAATATTTCTATTTATATAGTTTAACTTAAAACTTTACATTTTCATTGTAAAAATAAAATAATATTATTTTTATAAATATTAAATTATTTAAAGATAAATTCTATCTCCTTAATATCTTCAATATTATGCTCTTATTTTATAAGCTATTTAAAT
>CAUJBL010000006.1:0-29601 GCA_963082905.1 Oligia fasciuncula | reverse complement strand
GTTCATATAGTTACGGGAATAGCCCCTCTGCTGGTCTGTTCGACACCTAGTTTACGGCAATATATGATTATTATGATCATACTAAGTGCCTATGTCACCAGTGAAACTAAACGCGGCGGTCAGCACATGTAAACTGCATTCAAAAACTGTCAGTGTCAATATTCCACTACAATGATGACACTGACATCTATTGAATGTGGTTTAGGTGCGCTGATCACGTTCAGTGACATTAGTGCAATCCGCTCATATTATGTTAATGTTGACACTTAGCTGTATAACCTTTTTTCATCTAGGTATGTATATTTGTATCAATGTGAAATTGTATTTTGAATTGATGGGAAGAACGTATACAATTAAAAGCGATTCGAAGCAATGACTTCGTAAATTATTGTACTAACTTCTATTTTAATTATTATCTATAGGTACATATAAATTAGTCGCTTTTCGTGTAGAGTCTATCTATGTGAACGCTTTTTCTTCTAAACGAAAGATTTTGATGCGCTTTTCACCATAATTGAGAGAATTGATTCCGAAAGATTTATATGTCTTTAATACAATAATATTACAAATAATTTAAACATTCGTGATGTTTGGTCAAGTCG
This sequence comes from Oligia fasciuncula, assembly GCA_963082905.1. NCBI lineage: Eukaryota > Metazoa > Arthropoda > Insecta > Lepidoptera > Noctuidae > Oligia > Oligia fasciuncula. Next base: position 28,999 of record CAUJBL010000006.1, on the reverse strand, counting down.
TAAAAATGTGCGAAGCAGGGGTTGATCGCTTGTGTAATGCAAATTCAACTGCCAGTTTTCGATACTCCTTTTAAGCCGATACCTCCTTTTAAAATGAATAGGTCAAGTCCAGTCATCGGTCGTATCGCTTAACATTGTACCATAAATTGTCCCAAATCCCTCGACCTAGATACCAAAGAGCCATATCACGGGAACCCTATGGTTATATCACTAATTAAGAACCGCACTCTGGCCGGAAATAAAGCCAACTTGATAGGCTAGCGCAAATTGAACACCCGACGATTTCCGGCCCCAAATGAGATTTTCGGGAGGCAAACAGCAACCGATTACAACATTTGTACTTGAAGATAAACAGCTGACATTTAGGTGCCTGAAGTTTGATAAGTATCAGATATTTGGGAAACTGAGCCTTATTTACTTCATTAAGTTATAGGATTATTTAAGGTTTCAGTTAACGTTTGTTTGATTCTTTTATCTGTTTTGAATTACTTGTTCAGATAGTGTGATCTTGTTTCATTAGGTAATAGGTACCTACTTAAAAAACCACTAGTTTAAATGATTTTCTATAGCAACCAGATGATGCTTAAAACTGTGATAGTATTAATAGAATAGTCTTTCTTATAAGTTACAGTAATTTTAAATTTTCCCCTTTGCGATTTGCAATCATAGGTACAACAAAGCGCAGACGCAACTCACCTGTTACATACTTTATGAATACAAGTTGAACCCTTCACAATGACGAAACAGTCATAAACTATGCCGACAAACATACGGCTTTACCCTGTTAAACCGAAACAAAACAATGTGCTCACCTTCCCACGTGAGGTATAAAAGTCGGAAGAGGGGTAAATGGGTCAGTTCACCCCGTACGGTAGGGTTAACAACCTGTCACACACAGCGTCCCTACTCATACATACACTAATACTACAAAGCTACGTGACAATACCCTGATTCCTTGGAGCCTCACTTAATGTACCTATGAGAGGCTTAAGGTACCCGCCCACCTGATTAGACGCGATAGGAAGATTAACAAGTAATCAGGACACAGAGCTTGTGTCAACACATCCAATTATGGAATTATGGCTATATCTTAGAGGCACACGCAGTCCCCAGTGAATGGTTGGCTTATGGTGCGGTCTAGCCACCTATTCGACCACCGCCTTACGATACACTGTGTCCGTGTATTGAAATCACAGCTTCAATCTTAGAAGCAATCTGGCGTACGAAAGAGATTTTATTTTCTCGTAAACTGGTCACATGTCGTCTAAATTGGAAATACGTGATCGAGTTTCATGGTAATGATCGTCTTTTATGTCGGCTGTAACTTACGCGCCATATAATTGAGTAGGTATAGGATAAGTTATCATTTACGCGCCTTAGGACCGGTGTATGGACCCTTGGGGCTGGTACACGTGTTTCCTTCTTTTGATTGCAGTGCAAAAGGTGGATACAAATGCTAAAACAAACTTTTGTAGACATTCCGTGCTGTAACTTTGATATTAGCAAAGACTTCCCTTGAGATTCAGTCCGATATAGTAATAGACTTGCTTCTGTCTGCGACTTCGTTCACGTGGATATCGTAACTTATACAATATAGGTACCTACTAAAATAACAGACACATTTTTATAAAAATCCCTCGGCCCCTGACTTACCGCATCGCACTGCATCACTCGCCCGCGCTTTATCTTCGTTTTCGCTTGGCTTTTTTTCTGACTGTTTTTCTTTTTGTTCGGCTCCTAAAAGTCGTAGCGTAATTTTAAATAACAACAATATTTTAATAACAATAATATTTTATAACAACCTTCCTCAGGAATTAGGTTAAGCGCGTTCAAAAAAACAAACTCTTCAGCTTTATTGTTATTAGTTATAGATATATTGTTATTAGTTATAGATATAAAAACGTAGCGTCATGTAGAGCTTTTAGAACAAAATAAGAGATTAAAACCATTGAACTATTGAAGTTATCCGTACTAAGTATCTTAATAAGATTATTAATAAGTCCGTTAATAATACGATGCTACTAATAAGAAAATCTATTTTTATATAGACTAGGTATTCTAGCTATAAGAACTACAGTGAATTTCAGAGAGTCAGATCCCATGACTTGTTAGAAGTCGTAGTCAGAAATTTAGGACACAAAGCGGTTCCACATCTATCATCTACATACTTGGATACTGACTTTGAATTCCTGATGTGTTTGACAAAGGGACAACGCGGTTCATAGTTTCCCAGACTTGCACAACTTTCTACTCTAAACTCCTACTGTGAAGTTTTTGCCTCCACAGATTTGGATTCCTCGTATTAAATGTTCCAGCGAGTCATGCCTATTCTAAATCTTCTCTCTTACCACTAGAAGTTAGCTAAGAACGAAAGTGAATCTACAAGGAACAGAATCGAGATTTTTTTTAAAGTGTATCAAACTCAAACCATTTATTTCAATTAAACCATTTACAGGCACTTTTGAATTGTCAAGAAGTCGGTCAGTCAGAAAATATGAAGCTAGTTGCCCATTCCAAAGCGTAGGTACCTATGGAGAAGAAGTAGGTATCTACGAGGAAAGTTTAAAAAAGTATTTTATAGTCGATCGTTAACTCTTTTATTTAAGTATTAAAACTAGCTGACGCGACAGACATTTAAAATTTCAGTACCTATGTAATTTTTACAAAAATCCCATTGAAAAAAGGACGGTCAGTTTTTCCCGAATTAGATAAAAGTGTTTATAAAAACAAATGCAAAACGCTGTGTAAATACAAAACCACTAAAGTACGATGTCAGATAGTGAAACACAAATTACAATTACCTACATCGAACACGTATGGAATCTCTGATTAAAACATTTACTGTCCGATGCATGGCGCTCATTACCTACATAGTATTTTAATTAAAATAAACTCGTTATTTATTCAACGGTATTAGTAGGGTAGAATTGGGGGTTCTGGATCACTTCTTCCTCGCTTCGCTCGGAATGTGATCCAGAACCCTCAATTCTCCACACATATGATCCAGAACCCCCAATTTTCTACACATACATGAATCGGTCTACAATACAGTTGTAGATTGAATATATATTTCATTCCACAGCGTCGAACTGATACAGTGAAACAATATCGCTTATGATCACATTGCAAGCGGAGCCAGGAAGAAGTGATCCAGAACCCCCAATTCTCCACACACTAAAATATGATCCAGAACCCCCAATTTTCTACACATACATGAATCGGTCTACAATACAGTTGTAGATTGAATATATATTTCATTCCACAGCGTCGAACTGATACAGTGAAACAATATCGCTTATGATCACATTGCAAGCGGAGCCAGGAAGAAGTGATCCAGAACCCCCAATTCTCCACACACTAAAATATGATCCAGAACCCCCAATTTTCTACACATACACGAATCGGTCTATAATACAGTTGTAGATTGAATTTTGTATTTTATTCTACGACGTCGAACTGATACAGTGGAACAATATCGCTTATGGCAAGTTTAACGATTGATCACTGCTGCCATCAGTTTCTAACTAATAAAAATCTGTATACTGTTTCAGACACTTATTAATATAATCTCTCCCTCTCACAGCATTCAAATAAAAACATCGAGGAAAATATATTGCATGTTGCATCCAAGGATCATCGTAAGTCTCCCAATCTTCGATAACACCTCCACATGAAAAACATGCTGCCTTATCATTTATACTATTTCCACAATAAAAGAATCCGGCATCAGCCATTTCCGTTACCACGGCTTTCTTTGAATCAGCTGTCGCCCAATAATGGTTGAATGAAAATAAGCGCACTTTATATCTATGATATGTGTCATAACGAGGATTGTATTTATTTTGAGACATATTATGTACGCTCGACTTCTTGATATTGATGTTTATGAAAGTATAATGAAGTCACATAGGCGTTGCTAGCAACTTTTAAACATGTAAACGTGGATGAGTTGGAGGGGTGGCTGGGGATGGGACGCTAAATTTAATAAATAAAATAGTAAAATATTTAATCCAAAAATTTATTATCAAAGCACCATTTCTTTAAACATAAAACATTTTTTAAAGCACATATTGAGTCATGATAAATACAACTATATATTTCATGAGAATGTTCATATTTTTTGTGCAAACTTAATAAACTAGGACAACCGTTATCTTCTAAATTATTTACGTTATCATTATTTAGAATATCTTTTAACCATAACACTTTTTCAAGACCTTTAGTGTAAACATATTTATCTCTTAAAATATCTACAATCAAATTCCGATGATTTGAATAAGGCACAATTCCTTCACACCAGTATATCTTTCTATTACGCTCAATCCAACTAACTTGGCGTCTTTCTGGTCTCGTCAAATTGTAAAATGGAAATGGTGGTCTAATTAAAAACACTTGAATTTTTTTATTGTATAATACAGCAATTTCTTTTAAGATAAATTCATTTGCTTCTGTTTTAAAACCTTGAACATCTACAATGGCAGTCATGATAGCCTGCGCACTATGTTGCTCAAAGGCTTATATTCCAGAAGTCTATCGTTAATAATTAAGCAATATCCAGTTGTGTTATCTGGTATTGGTTCTAAGAATTCAATCTCAAGACGTACATCTACGGGACCTGTCTTTAAACTGTCGTTTTGTCTTGAACAGTCTATAATAAAGAGAGGTGCCTTCTCCTTGAAATTAGCTAAATCAAGTAAGGGGTCCGCAGGGCAGTTGTAATACGACTGACGAAATTTCACATACATTTCGTATAATATATTGTATTTGTTCTCGGCAAAATTTAAGCAAAGAGGCTCATACGGATAATACTGTGAATTCAAAAATAGTGTTATGTTTGTAACTCCACAGTGATCGAACAGAGAACTATCTTTGGTTTTATTATTTTTTCTATTAGTTTGTAAACAAAATATTAAATATCGAGGTTTCTCTAATTGTGATGCAGTCTTAACTGACCAAGAATGTTTTGTGGTTTTAGGGAGTAAAGGATACTCATATAAATCCCAATTTCTGAACGCCATTTGAATAGGTTTATCTCTTTCTAAATGTTTAAGGAGAGTCAACCGTTCGCGATCTGATACTTTTATATGCGGTACACGCCATTGCACTTTTTGTATATCTATTTGAAAATATGTAACGTCGTCAGTTACTAAGATACTGTTTAAGTTAGAGTTACTCCTATTCAGTATAAGTTCATGTTTACAATTTATTACAATTTTGTTGTAATCTTCAGCAAATCCTAAAATCTTATTAAGGGGTACAATACCACTAAAATATCCATCGTTTTTAAATCCGCCTATATTCCAACCCCACAAAGCAGCAACCTTATTTTCTCCATCATTCATGGAAACGTATGATTTTATTGTTGATGTTATTCCAGAATTTTTAATACGATCTATTTCAATACCATTCATTTCGTATCTGATATCTTGAAACAAAAACATAATAGGGTTGTTACTGAACGTAATAGTTTTCTTAATTGCTTTTCCATCTTTGTCGAAGAATTTTGCTTGGCCTTCGACATAAATTGAACTGCCTGACGGTAACACGTATATATCTTGCTGGTGTATGGGAATTCTGATTTCATCATTTTCTCTAAAGCTGTTATTGTAGGGATTGTAAGAATGGACTTCATAGCTTTCAATAGAAGTATCGAAGTGTGGTGATTCAGTAATTTGTAGCATATTCATAGTTTAAAACCAAGAGCTTTAAGAAAATCTTTATTTGTTTTGCTCAATTTCTTAAGCTTATTCTTACGTCTTTGCACCTTAGCGGTCGTATAAGAAATAGGACGCTTTATGTTGACGGTAGGGTTTTTATAAAACAAAATCATTGTGTTTTTCTTAAATGAAGTCGTAGTTGAATATTATGTTCTTCTCCAAAGTTAATACAGTAACCAAATTGATCAACAATCTTAACAAGTATAGATGGAATTATATTTTTGTTCACTGGAAAGTAAATAATGTTTTGTGGTATTTCTATGTACCGATGACCTGTATCAGTATTTGACACAAATTCATGAATAATATGAGTTGGTAATCCGTTGGAGTATGAACCGTGCACTAGATCACATTCGATTCTGATCACAGGCGGAATGCTATCGTTAACGTACAGATTTGGTTTAGAATTTAATACTGAAAAGTATAACAAACCACACTCATATAGATCGGATAAATGCAGAGGTGGTTGAAAGTATGAAACCAATTCTGATTTATTTCCAGAGATGGTGACCGTAATAGACATGCTTGTATACTGAACGTTCCTGGAAGATCCTTCTTATTTTATTCCTTTACTACACCAAAAATTCTTTAAAAAATGTAAACATAGGTGTCCGCAATTGTAAGGGTGGTCACGTTGTATATTATCATAATTATAATGTAGTTTAGCACCTAAATATTTTATAAATTCCATTGGCGGTTTTAGATTTCCATAACTATCAAAATATTCAATATAATCATTGTATTTTGCATAGGCTACCCAATGTGAGCCTGGATTTTTAGAACTATCTAAATTAACAACTCCACACTCTTTTTTAAAAGGTTGTTTAGGGAGCTCATCTCTCATAAATACACCTCGAAAATAAGGAATATTATTTCCATACTTCAAAATGTCAAAGTTAGTTAAGGCTCGTTTGGGTAGCCGATATCTTAGTTTTTTTTATTCGATACAAAAATTCCAAGCCCGTCTTTATGCGGTTTAAGGTGTAAGCCTTTTCCAATGCAAAGAGCTTCCATTTTTTCATTGTGTCTCTTCGATTCAGCCAACAGCTTTTTAGCTATCTTGAATTCATTTATGGTTTTGGCAATACCAGCTGCACCGCCTGCTAACGCTCCCGCCGCTGATAATCCAGCAAAAATAGGAATTAAAGGTAATACACCACCAGTTTTTGGTATAGGAATAACCCGAGGAAGTTTAATGGATGAATCATCAGCTAATTCTCTGGCTGCGGCCATAGCTAATTTTATTGCCACTTCTTTGCATTTTGGTTTTAATTTTTTCATGTGTCTTTTCGTTTTACTAATAACATTTTTTAATTTATTTTTTAACCCTTTTCCCGATGTAACTTTCCGAGAGCACTTTTTGCTGCTTTTTTTTAGGCCAGAGCCAGTTTTAATTTTTGTAGACATTGCCTTGCTTACTACTCGTGCCATGATTTTTTCACATACACTTGCGTCCGAGGCAACTGCTCGCTCTTTTGCCATTTTTAACAAAATAAAATCAGCTTTGTGTCGATCCTTTAAGTTTGATGATTTATGATAGGCAATATCGTGTTCTTTGCAATATTCATCTAATTTATTAATACCTTTATCACCATGTGTAAGTCTTTTAATTAATTTTGTACCAGGACCACAATAATTGTATCCTGGTAAGTGTAATTCAAATGGTAAATTGTTTATAAGCCAATTGAGAAGACTACTCTCTCCAATACACATCATAAGACTAATAAATCTGAACCGAGCGCTAGAATAAATACTTAAACGCTTCATCAATGACTTTGTTGTTGAGTTAATGTTATTTAAAATAATATATTCGATTTATCAATCCAACTGTTTTCAGCAGAAGATAAACCTAACCATTTTACTAAAACCCTGTTTCCTTTTCTTCTAAGAACTTTCTCGACTAAATATACATTATGATGTTTTGTCTTTTGAAGCTCTTGCACATAAAATGCTCCTAAAATTGGTTGACCTCTGATTGTATCTTCAATTAAGTAGGTGATAGGAGTTGTATTTTGTATTTTTCTAATTTTAAATATTTCCGATGACCAGTTGGGGGTATACCCTTTTTCAAATGTTCCTTTGTACTTACTGATACGTACATAATCACCTACTTTAAACTTGCTTCTTATACTATAATTTTTTACCAACCATACGTATCTTTCTAATATTCGTTTCTTATTAATGTTATCCACGTTAGCGGGGATTTCATCAATTGTCCGATGGTAAGTATGATTGTATTTATAAATAACATCATTAAGGGTATTATCTACCCAATTATAGTTGCCTTTTAAACTAAATTCCTTGTAAAGTTTAGATTTCAATGTTCTGATAAATCGTTCAACTATCGAAGCCTTTTTTGTTGAGAAGGTTGAATAGTGGTTAATTTGATTACATTTCATAAGCTTTTGGAATTTATTATTATAAAATTCTGCTCCATTATCCGTTTGCAGATTTTTAGGAACGCGTCCTATAGTCAACAAAAATTTGAAAGAGTTACATACATCATCTTTGGTTTTACTTTTCAGAGGAAAGGTCCAAGCGTATTTCGAAAATGTATCAATAACAGCAAGAATAAATCTGTAATTTTTATTTTCTTTTGAAATTGATTGCATATCAATTAAATCTGCTTGCCACAGGTCATCTATATCTTTCATAATAACATGTCTTCGCGGAAAGTTCACCCTCGCATTTTTATGAATTTCGTTTACCACGTCGGCTTTGCTCATGTTCAGAATTCAGTACATTTGTCTCGAATCCTTGTATAATACTGAATGTAAAGCAGATTATTACGACTATTTATTCTTTAATTATGTCAGCTTCTTTTAATTCTTCAATTATCGATAAAATTTCATTGTCATGGTTTGTATTGCCAGCATCTCTTGAAGCAACTAATAGTTTCAATCTCTCAACTAATTCATTAGGGTCATCCCAATATACAAAGTCAGTGTTGTTTTTGTATTTTTTTAGTGTTGGTAAGTTTCCTCCAAATTTAATGTTAGCAAGTTTATCATCATAGGAAAACAGTGGTTTGATTATTTCACGATATTTTATTCCTTTATCACCTCTTATTTGCCCATTAGGATTAAAATCTCTCTTATGAGCATTTGTAGAATGTAGCATATCCTTATAGACAAGTTTATCTTTACTCGAAATTAATTTTAAATCAGGTTTTCTTCGAAGTAAAAGTTCTTTCAGGCCAGGGGTTAAATTATAGGCTTTGTCATCGACTTTAATTAAAATGTTATTATCATCATTTAAACTATCAATTTTAGAAAATGATACTACTGAATTACCCAACAATAAAGTTTTGTTTACACTTCTTATTCCAAATGGTATATTTACACCATCATAAATATCATGGATATCAGGACCCTCTAATGAAATCTCTAAATCAACTGGTAATTCCATTTTATTACACTTTGTAGGTGTTTTGGCAGAATTTAGTTTTGGATCGTAGCAGTCTTCAAACTTTGTAGATGAGCTAGTATTTATTTCGTCCAAGTCTTCTTCAGAATTAGTGAGGGTTGTATTTTCTAAATGTTTTATTTTTTCCATAGACATATTCGAATCAATTATGGTTTTAAGTGGATCTGTGACCGGTTTTAGCATTTTGTCGAGGGACAAGTTCATTGAGTGTTCCTGGTTCTTCATTTGTTTTATTTTAGTCTTTATAGAGTCTACAGACTTCACTAATTCTAATTTAATATTTTTCTCCATGTTGTAACAACTGTGTTCAGCTGAAGAACAAACAATACTAATTTTGTCTTTGCGCGTTATTTCCTTATATTTATATTACCTTCAGTCAAATTTAAAAAAAATATCAAAATTCTGTCTGTACCTTCCATTATTTAATGGTGACTCTTTGTTAATAAGAAGAAATTGGTGCGGATTACTCCAAACAGTTTTACAAATATCTTTGAACTGATTCCATGATAGATCGGAGTTGACATGTTCTCCATAGATATGCTTTAAGTTTACATCATCTTGTTTAAATATTATAAGAAAATTGGCGTTATCACGTAACAACTGTTTTGGTATTTTTGAGTAGGTTTGCGATAAGTAAAAGCAATCAATTTGTTTATGTCTACCCATAGAGAAATAATTACGAATATTTATTTGTTTTTCACATGCAACATCATCAAATATAAATATAGAATTTGGTAAAGCTTCACTGGGAGATATGACTTCTTTATCGTCATTGAACTCGTTGAAGTTAATCTGAGGCACTCTTCTTAATACTTCACTTAAGAAACGATATTTTGGTTGGAAAGTCGTTTTCGAGTAAAGATAAAGATTTTGAAATTTAAGACCATTTTCATGCAACAACAAACTGATCATAACGTTTGTTTTGCCACAGTTCGAGGGTCCGCATATTATGCAACGAATCGTATTAGGCAATAAAGCACTGTGTCTAATCTGCCGAACAGAGTCATTGAAATTGATATTATTCACGTTCAGGGATATGGGTTGTTTGATCAACTTCATCTTGCCTATTATTTATTTTCATTACTTACTATCCTTTATATATGAATATGCGAACGCAGTATTCAAACAACAGGTTTGGACCTGTCGTTATTATGATTATCTGCTTAAATGTATTTGTGACTAATAACTGAAAGGAGAACATATTGTCGGTATGTCAAAGTAATTAAACATTACACTTCATTGCAGTAGCTGATCGAAGTAGGACCTTACGCCGTTGATCACGATTTAAATAATATTTTCAGTCTAAAGGTAAGTTTATAAATAATAACCAATAAAAATTAAAATAATAATTTAAATATTTGTTTAATGAAAGATCAGTGGGTCATCTATTTTTAAATACCTACTTTGTTTTGTTTTTTCAGAATCATGTCTCGAGCACCGTCACCATCCTACAGCCCCATTTTGGACAGTGAAAATGTGGTTTCTGTAGAACAGGAACAATCCAGATTACGTGAGGTAATCTTTGTTTTTATATTTTATAGGCGTAATTTTTTTTCTCAAGCTGTTGTTATTTTTTTTTACATGCAAATTTCTTTTTCAGTGGAGCTCTGAGGTTCTCAGTGGCAATCCTGTAATGAGCTCATTTTTCTACTCCCAGGGCAACTATGAACCATATTTCGAAGGTTTAAATCAGAACGCTAAAATTGAAAAGCTGCTCAATGGAAACGATCAAGCTCGAACCACTAAAAATTCTTCAAAAAAGAGAAAATGTACAATAACATCATCATCAACATCATACATTGCTCGCCGAGGGGAAAGCAGTAACGGAGGTCATCTAATTAAATTAGAAGTGCATAAAATTAAAGATTCTAAGAATGAAAATGATTATAGTGATAGTGACAATGCATGTGTAAGTGTACAATATGTGGTGCGTGAAACTTATGATGAAGTGATGGAAGCAGCAGAGACACTTATTAAAAAAATTGGGAAAAAATTGAGTGAGCCGGAGCAGTTTTAGGTAATTTTTGTATACTTAGTTAATAATAAATAGTCGTAGTTTGTACTGTCAAAAATGTATAGGTACTTGAGTTAATAAGTCAATAATAATTATTATATTTTATTACTTATTGTTTTATTACTATTTCAAGATTTGATTTTATTATTTTATACCTGACTGTAAAAATGTTCTAAAAATAATTATGATGTAAAACAAACAAAAAAGATTACATTTCTGTAAATAAATATTATTACTATCAATTATTCTGGAGTTTAATTTTTTAAATATTTAGTTTAAATAGGAAGTAGGTATATCACATTTAAACACATTTATTTGATTACAAAAATGATTTATTTTCTATAATATTATGTCAATACATTTTACTTTATTCATTTTTGCTTAAATAGGCACCTTAAATTATTGCATTGTAATCTTATACAGACAACACTTAATTAAAATACTGTACTAGTTTATCGATTCTCTGAAAATATTATATTATGATGGATTGGCCTATTGTCAATACTTCATAAAATAATAACTTTACTAAAGATTTCAGAGAAAAAGTTAGGAAATTTTATTGGGCTGAGAATTGAACTCAGACTCGGGGTTATAGGTACTTCTTTAGACAAATGAGTACCTATATTTATTACACAGGGACATAAAGTAAAAAATTAAACAAGATATCGTCGTATCGTGAGATTTTATTGTCAATAATATTTTATATTATTGTAACATTATAAACATAAAAGAAAGTAAATAGTAGATAATAAACTGAGGTAGGTACATAGTCAAAATAACAGCTTAAAACATAGTACGACGATGACCCCAAGGCACAGTACAAATATTTTTTTTTTTAATTTGACGTTTGTCATCATTTCCATTAAGTACTAATTTATTAATTTTCTGTGTATACAACTTATGATTTTTAGATCGAATGACATACATAGTATCTCTGAGATTTATGTCATTATTCAAAGTATTTTTATATTTTTCAATTGTGAGTTTATTAGAAACAGACTTTTTAACTCCTTTAGCTTTTTTAATTGTATTGTTTAAACTATTTATACAGTATAATTTAGCCCTCAAACCAATAAACTCGGTAATGACATCTCCACTCATCTCATCCTTAAAATAGCCAGGTATTTGTTTATTCGCTTTCGGAATACCATAAATATTATTTTCTTCAAAGTTGCTAGTATCAAAATATTTTATATTTTGTTTCATGTCTTTATAAAAATCATCAGTATGTATTAAATACAAGAGACTATCAGTATCAGTATAACAGAGGTTTATGTCATCTTTATATATTTTCTTCATAACAGAATAGTGAAATTTATATAAATGACACTTTGCTAATTCCAGTATTGTAAAACCAATGTATATTGGTCGATCTAAAACAACTTTAGCAGGCTCTAATTGAATAGCAACAAGGTTCTCTGAAATAATAGCCATATTTTTAAAATTAGGGGCGCTGACATATTTTTCTGCCCCTTTTATTTTATTGGTCTTATTAAAGCAATCTTTCCACACATTAACTAATTTAACATCCACTTGTTTCCTTTTGTTTTCAATAGTTTTACCAAATATTGAATTATTTTGCTTCTTGAAAAAATCTCTTTCGAAATCTGAGTTAGCTTTTTGTCTGAGTACTGTATTAAGATTTATGTACGGTTCTAAGATATTTTTTTGAGTAAATGCTAGAATTTTGTGGATATTTAATAATATAAGACCATTCTTTAAACATTCTTGTAAGTGAACGTAGTGGATGACATATCTATATTTATCATACAGATTAGCAATTAGTTTTGTGTTTTTGCTATCACATGGAATAGGAACGGATAATTTTTCTGGCGCAAATGGCATATCAGAATGTCCGTCATGTATATCAGAAGGATAATGAATATCAACTTCAAGTATGTACCCTTCGTCACTATCAGCGGAAACGGATGCAATTTCAAATAAAGCCATTTCAGATTTTGTTAAAAATCTAAAATTTCCAGTGGGAAGTCTTTGTGTCATAGCATGACCATATAAATTTACACAATCTAAGTAAACTAAAAATGTACTGGGTTCTTTTTCGTTGTAGTCTGACAAATATTTATTATTAGCTTTTGCATATCGCAGCGAGCATTGAGCAAGACCTCCTCTGATACCTTTTTCTAGCATTTGATATATTTCTATATCAGATATTAAATCTAATTCTACTTTAGTTAACAAGAGCATAGCGTCCCAGCTTAATGACGGTGATGAAACATAATGACAAGGGTCAAGCTCATAATGACATAAACTCATAGATCGGAATTTCTCAAATATGTCACACAATAGTAAGACATCACATTTCAAATATAAATCAGTATATTCACCTAAATTCTTAATACCAAATTTAACCCACACATTTAAAGCGTGATTGTAATCGTCAGTAGACGCTGTATCGGATGTAAGTTTATTATAAAAAATAGAACGATCTGGTAACCGAGTTTCCGCATATCGTTCCCAGGAGTCTATATAATCATAGCAATACACACCTTTCCTAAGGCATAATCGAAATAAATTTTCATCAGTGAAAAATGATTGTAAATGCTTGAAATCATTGGGGTCCAGTGTCTTTACTAAGTTGTCTAAACTCGAACTTAAGAAATTAAAAGAATCTATAAATTTTAATTGGGCTACTTTCTGAGAATTAAATGGGAAAAATTTTGTAAAAGAAATATATTTTTCTTTGGTTCTTGGAATTAAATTGATTCGACCGCAAACACTTGAAAGTTCTTTTATAAATAAATGACAGTCATATCCTGAAAGATTATGAAATATTATGGGAATAAATTTTACAGACTTATTATTTAAGTTGCATGAATTATGAGCTGGACCGCGATATTTACCTGTGAAATGATCGTGGTCATAAACAATGCGGTCATTATTAGAAAATTTTTCTTTACAAATATGACATATTGTAGCAGTCTTGAATGAAATAAACTCTTCATCATTCAACGGAGACATGTCTCTAGGCAAAGATAAAATGTCATATAAACTTTCTAAATCCTTAGCAATAGATTCTACAAATTTTTTTGAACAATTTGGGCCTCGATAAGATACTAAATTATTAAGTTCTGGATTAGTCTCGCAACATATATAATAGGCGAAACAAGTTGCTTCATGAATTTGAATATTTTCGACGTACTGACTTTTATTTTTATCTGAATATTCTCGAAGTAAGCTTTCAAAGTCTCCATAAATGACAATAGGAATTCTTTGAGTCCTTATATAATTAGAAAACCGCAATTTGCTATTCTCTTCTGGAAGCACTGTTTGCATTCGGGCACAATTATGATTATCTAGTTTTGCCTCTGAATCAAAGTATATAAAACATTCATCACATAAGTGAATTTTAGATTTGTGTTTTGTTAGTTGATCATGAACTAGTCGCGCAAAATTTTTTATTAAACAGAAATGATTTTTGCCTCCTCTTTCAATCAATAATAAATTTACGTGGGTCAGTTTCCGTTGTAAAGTTTTGTATAATGGTCCAGTAACAGTGTTTTTTTTTTCTAAACCATAAACATTTACACTTATATGCGGATTTTTTTTTTCGAATTGTTTTATGTCATCAAATGTTGGTGGGAAAGATATACCATTTGTATTTAATAATTGAGAGTAATGTGGATATGATGAAACTCTATTACTGTTATACCGTGCTGGATACATATGTGCTACAATACACCAGAGAAAGCAATGTCTATCTTTGTTGCAAATGTTAAGACATGACTTTGTTTTAAGAATTTTTATCGGTAAAGATATGTAACTGCCAGCTTTTAAGGGATTATACTTAACTACATTCATTTCCAAATGATTAATCGACTCTATAGCCCAACCTGATTCTGATAATTCAAATTCTGTGCACTTATACAACATTTTTTGGATGCATTCTTCAAAAAATAATTTTATATTAGTATTCTGAATTATCACATAATACTTTGTATTGAAAGATTTCAAAGACAATTCTTCATTTTTAGGTAACTTGTACAATACAAAAAGCTCAAATTGAATCTTAATTGCTCGATGTTTTAGTCGCAATGTCTCAATAATCTTGTAAATCATGATAGAAATATTTGATAAAAATATCTCTGGTGATATGTTATCTAAACTTATTGGATCAACAAATCTGTAGCTAGCAATTCTATTTTTGAAAGCAGTAGCTATTATTTGCACATTATCAAATTCAGTACTCAACAAACAGTTTGATTTATGTATATTACTTTTCTTATGTGATGAATATTTTTGGACATAAACCTTACAATCTGGGCAAAATTTCATGTTTGGTTATATTGAATACAACAAAGTAAAGCAATAATCCATAAATGTTATAACCTTAACTATATTCACCGAAACAAATCTTTTATAATATATTTATTTTGTCGTAAAGTTGTTTTAAGTTTTGACTTCAGTACTTCAAGGTCAAAATTATTGGTTTTTTAATTTTTAACTATGTACTACTTCAAGATTAAGGTTCAAGGTCATAATTACTGGTCTAGAATTTTAAGCTTTGAGATTCATTCATTCGAGTTTATTGGCTTTTGGTTTTTAGTTTTTTGGTTTTTGGTTTACTGAAAGAAATTATACAAATTATGATTAAAATATATACCTATATATATATAAGTAAGTAGTAATGCAAGATGATATTTCATTACAATTACCTAAGGCAACAAACATTAAAAAGAAAGATCAATTATTATAGACTTCATGCATTATGTACTTACTTAAATTCAAACAATATAGATTAGACTGATAAAGTGATCGTTAAAAATGTTTTTCAAACAAAATATTATAATAATCAAAAGAGCTTAACAAAAGGAAAACATTAAAAAATATAGTTACCCATGCCATAGGTAGCTTTAAATGTTAAAAAAAAAAATGTTAAAGGTATAATTAATGTTAGGTTAAAGGTATAGGTAATTATCAAAAAAAGAGCAAAAAATAGGTCCTTTACACTAGGACGCTTACCAAATTTTAAAGTACGTTAGACTGATAGAGTATCGGTCGTATCTTCCGATACTCTTCTTTAGCAGCGGTCACAACTTTTGTGACCGCTTTCCATACCGGACTGTTGTCATCAACAGCCGATTTTAAGGTAAATAGTGCCCGTTTCCAGCGGTCGGTGCTGAGCGCCTCCGCTTCCCGAGCGTTGTAAACACGCAGTTCCACGTAGTAGTTACCCTGCCGGGTGGGATCCCGCTGGAGTGTGTATCCGGAACCGCTACGTTTTGACAAGAAGCTCCGCAGCGCAGCCGCTCGGATGGGTTCACCGCCAAGTTCTTGCTCGTTCTGAAATTAAAATCATTATCATTAGAAAATTAAAAAGAAAAAGCATGAAAGAACCTTCAAAAAAGAATTTCGTAAATCGGCTTATAAATAACGGAGTTCTGAGGTAACACACATAAAAAAATATTCAGCCGAATTGATAACCTCCTCCTTTTTTGAAGTCGGTTAAAAATATAGTGACCCATAAATTTTAATTGACTCAGGAATCGTATTTAGAATATCTTATTCAGTAGGTATGGGAACTAAAATGTAAAAAAAATGGAAAAAAAAAAAAAATACAACCGAATTGATAACCTCCTCCTTTGAAAGTAAGTTAAAAAATTAAATTAGTTGTGAATTAAATAGGAAGAGTTGAAAAAGGACCTACATTTATAAATAAAAAAACTTCCACGTACCTCTGAATCCGATAGTTTCCTTTTTTTGGCCGATCTTGATGGCGTCGGCAAATCAACGTCCGACTCCGTGTCGGACTCAAAAAAGCTAGATTTTACCACCGGAGCACTGGCAATTTTCTTTAATGCTGGTTTATTTGTTTTGCCGGCAGCCTTTTTCCTCGTCTTCTTTTTCTCTACCGACGATGGTCCTGGCTGAGATGCTGGTATTTCACAGTCCGAATCGAAGGGATTGGTTGACCTAAAATTAAAAACACCATAATTAATTTTCACTCGTAAGTTTAGTTAACTATTATTCGATATAAAATCTAATAATTGTAGAGTTATACGTACATACTTGTTGTTTTAATGTTCGCAATAATATTGAAAAATAAAGAAAAGTCACAAGGACCCAGGATGCGTGCTAATTAAAATGAAATTATTGAATGCAGTCATATTTATAGATTACATTTTTAAGGCGGTGGTTACACTAACTAATCGCGAGTAAAGTGAGGAAGCGATTTTGATATGTTTGCTGTAAATTATACTTACAGCACTGCTTAAATAAGGTCTATAATCATTTGTTCTTTATTAGACACTATGCACACAGCCTCCAAATTCCGTTTTCGGGCGGGTGGCGACGACGCCGCGGGTGGCCACGGTAATTCGACGCCTTGCAGCTGTAGCTGCAATTTGTGACGAAATTTTTATAAGGTAAACGTATGTACCTACTCGCTAGTAAATTAAATATTAATGTAAAACGTAGTTCAACTTAAAATTGAATTTATTCATATAATCCATTATACATTGATCTTTAAACATCATAAAATCCTAATAAACAAACTAATCTGCATTCGCGATTTATTTCCCAAAAATGTGAACAAATAGCATAAATGGAAAAATAACTTTAAATCCTACACAATAAAGTTCAGTTTAGGCCCATCTTCGAATATTTTTATAAATTTTTCATTAGTGCTAGTCACTCTGAAATGAACTTAATTACCATTAAAATAGAGTTGATATTTGTTTAACTTGTAATAATATTAATTTGATACATAAGTTTGAATAGACTTTAGATAAAAACATGTTTAATAAAAACATACTTACACCCAAAGGCCAAGCGATATTGTTCCACTGTATGTACCAGTTCGACGTCGTAGAATTAAATACAATATTCACCCCTTTAATAATAAACGTTGTATAGCGTCTGTATAGTTACACAACGCTTTGTCTTCTTCTTTCGAAAGTCAAATTACTGACGACTGAAAGAGAGAAATCGGTGTGATTCGTGTATGTGTAGAAAAATGGGGGTTCTGGATCATATTTTAGAGAAAATTGGGGGTTCTGGATCATATGTGTGGAGAATTGGGGGTTCTGGATCACATTCCGAGCGAAGCGAGGAAGAAGTGATCCAGAACCCCCAATTCTACCCTACTGGTATTATTCAATACGATATTTAAAGTTTTTAAAAGCACCGATCGTTTTTGCGAGTACTTATAAATTTCGAGGATGGATATTTTAAATTCGGAACGGATTTTCTTTTTATCTGATGGGATAGAGAAACGTCATCAGCCAGCTAAAAAACCTACTGAACTTGTGTTTTTCTGTAGAATTTCTGTTATTAAAAAATATATAATATATATATCGAACTGTCGCGGGATGCCTGGCAGATGTGAAGCATGGAAACTATTTTATATAGATAATATGCATGAAAGGATGGTTTATTTAAGGAAATAAATATTGCATAATCAAAACATTTAGCATACTTAATCAAAAAAAAAACAGATATTTTTATAAGAAAAGAAAATATTAATAATTAAAAAATACATAACGTAATCAGCATATCCCACTGCTGGGACATCTGCCTCCTCTCTGTAAAAGGGAGTGGGCCGTAAAAAATACATATTAATTTAATAGGTAGATACCAAAATTAATTTCGTATCTATGTATATGCGAGAGAGTCGCAGAGTTTACGAGTGTGTGGAACGCGCGTCGCCACGCCAACAGCCGGTAAAAGAAATTGATGATTTGCTTAAAAAAGGTGCATATAGCGCTGTAATGGACGAAGATAATGCTGGTGACAAATTTTGTGAGGAAGATATTGAAATGATATAAGCGCGCAGAACCCAGGTTATGCTGTAATTTTGTAGGAGTATGTAGGTATATCAATTAGGTACGCCGACAAAGTGGTAAATATCCGCCACATTACCTACTTATCTAGGTAATATACAGGGTCAAATAAAATTAGCTAACGCAACTCTGCAGACGTAATGGGTATAGATAACAAACACTATAACATAAAACCTGGCAAGAGCAAGTCGGACTCGCGCACCGACGGTTCCGTACCATCATGTTCTTAAATTTTCATCGGCAGATTGTATTGTTGTGTAGATTACAGCCCACTCCCTCTGGAAGAGAGGAGGCCTGTGTCCCAGCAGTGGGAACATTATAAACTGATTATGCGTAGTTCAAGTCTTTATTTAGGTTATTTCACGAGAAAATCACTTTTGAATTTTAAGTAAGTGTAAGGTATTTATGTTTGACACTGTACCTATTAAATCAGTGTCAATTTACGACACTGATCGAAATGATAGCTCCCGTTATTTTCTCCAATTCTATCTAAAATAGGTCTGCTTATTTTGACGAGAAATGAAGAAACCGTTTCTCTTCTCCGCCAGCGGCACTAGTCGTCCCAGCTAAACGCTGCACCGGCAATGTTTGATACATTTTATTTCTCACCTCTAGTAACATTTTCCTGTACTTGACATGTTTTCAATCGTGTTTGTGCAGGAAGGAGGTTGTTAGCTCCACTCGTATATTTTATTCGAATGATTACTGAGAGACGATTGTTCGCTTGTTGCTCTGTGCCGGTGTGAATCATTTGTTGTAAGCCGTTGAAGAGGGTTCTATTTTTGAGTCACTATAAGTTATATATAAAATACCAGCTTTTAACATTAGTGTAACTGTAAACAAATACCTGGGTACCCAAGAGAAATACCAAATTGATAACATTTTCGTTTAATTCCTTCAAATAAAAATAGGTACCTATTATGTTAATAGAAATGATTTTGTAGAAACTAATAAGTACAGACATTTTCGATAAAAAAATTCATTAACAAAAGTCTAAAGCTTAGCAATGACAGCAATTTGACCCTCTCTTTCAAATTGGTTGTAAAAACCATTTGTACTAAAAAGAACATTCACTTAAAAGCACCCCGCACTTACACACTAAATTTGTCAATTGTACAAAAAAAAAAGAAATAAAAGAAATAATAAACATTTTCCGTTCCAAGTTTAAAGCTTGCGGTCAGAATTGCATTCGGCAATTTGCACGATAGCAGAGGAAATGAACGCAGCTAAACGACGAAATACAAATCTGAATTCGAAATAAATGTGTTACCGCATGGGAAAAATACTTTGGCCATTTTCAAATAGTTTTAAAATGGCAACATCGATGTTTTGGTGTCAAGAATTAAGAACTTTGTGCTTAACGACACAGTGTGAAAGGAAAACAACTTGAATTGCTAAGTTGAATGGAGTTTGCTATATTGTTTTGTTTACGCCTAAGATGGAATGAGTTCGGTCTAATGTTCCGAGCTATGAAAACTGGAAAGTTTTGTTTACAATGTGCTTCGCGGCGTTGCTTACTGAGTAACTTTGAATATGTAAAATGTAGATTCTGACTTCGGATTTTAATGAAAATAAACCGGTTCTTTTAGAGACTCATCTGCTTAGTCTTTTCTCACTATGTTGGGGGCGGCTTCCAGGCTAATCGGTTGCAGCTAAAACCAACACCTTACATGGAGCGACTGCCTATCTGACCAACACTGTTACTGGTTAACTCGATAGCCCTTGCTAAGACTGGTTGTCAGACTTTCAGGCTTCTGTCAAATGTCAAATGCCGTTGGTCCCGGCCAACGGTTCAACGTGGTTTCTGAGGGAAGGTGTAGGTGGGGAGGGGTTCCCGGTATCTAATGGGTCACCCGAGCGGCTGTAATTATTTCATTTCAATACAAAACATTCCTAGTGATCATTTCCTCTGCGTGTATGTTTATCAAAATGTTGCGAAACACAACCCGAAACCGACTTTAAAACCTTGCATACAATGTCTGTCGACCGTAAAACTGCATGTTACACTACTTACCGTGTGTACCTACTGCAACCAATGGAATGTAAACGTCGTAAAACGAACCGTGAGGGCACGGTTGTGTGCCGTAAATTGACGATTTAATTACCGCAGCAGGCAACTGTCACTGAGGAATTTTGAAAAAAGAATTGTAACTGCAATTGTTTTCTGGTTTCTGTTCGATTGGTTTTGACTGTTTATTAAATTTTTTAAGCAACTTTATAAAAAGAAACAAGGCTTTCGGTTTTTAACACGGATAATAGGCACGGAAAATGCTATTAGAAAAATAAAAATCATATTATCTGTATCTCCGCCTTTGAATATAAAGCCAAAAAATAAAGAATTTATACGAGTAAAGTTGGTAATTTATAAACCAATATTTAATGTAATTCTAATACCTATCTATTTACCATCTTTTTATGACTTTTTCAGAATCAAAACCCTTCTACATAGGTACCTACATAATTATAAATCCTGATTCATGAAGTTAGTCCTGTATTTCTCAAGCCTCTATTCATAATTATGCTATTATATGCAAATATTCTCCGAACTTGAGCTTTGTTTCAGTCATTTACGTACAAATCTCGGAAAATGAAGAGTTTATAGTTATTTTAACACAATTGTTTACTTACAAACTTGTGTAGCTTTAATAATAATATGATGCTCTAAGTTGTTTTGTTTTACACGAAAACTATGCTTTCATTTCAATGGAATTAATACATATAAGCCTAACAATGATGAAGCTGATCTGAAGAGCCAAAGCTGCGTAAAATATAAAGTACGACGAGAACCGAGCATTACCGAGAAGAGCCGAACCGTGCATGCCGGATGCAGGTGAAACCACGGGGCACAGATACTTTATCATAGTCTGATTCAATAAGAATCAAAATTCTTGGGGCGTCGCAAGTGATCGACAGGAAAATTATTTCTTGGGTTAAGTTAGGTCAAGATTACGAAACGGTTCATCATCTGCCTAGCCTTTTCCCAACTATGTTGGGGTCGGCTTCCAGACTAACCGGATGCAGCGACTACCTATCTGACATCCACAACCCACTTGTTGGGTAATACGATACCCCTTGGTAAGAATGGTTGTCAGACTTTCGGACTTCTGACGACTGTCAAAGATCTACGAATGACAGCCGCGACCAACGGCTTAGCGTACTTTCTGATACTTACTTTATAGCCAAAAGCCCACGGATGCGTCCACGTGCATGAAATGGTGAAAATGTTAAATTTCAACGATTTTCTAAAAATACCTCCCTACTTCATGGTCCCTGGGGCCGTTAAATACATGGTGTCTTTTCACATTGGGATCGTCTTACGAAGTATTAATGCTATCAAGATTCCAGTCTAAAAACGGGATGGTGCTATCGTCCTTATATAGGTAGCTCTGTCTCTCTTACACTGGAATCATGATGGCATTAAGTCGTTATTATTTAAGTATTTATTCATTACACAAATACAATTGTTTTAACAGCTAACAAAAGTAGTCATGGATTGCTAATTGTTGTTGTTGTTGTTTGGTTGTAGTTGTTGTTTGTTGTTGTTGTGTTGTTTTATAATAATACGGCACCAGTCCGGACTTTTAATCGGTGATGTAAAACTGATGATCACAGTAGCCTCAAAACAAGTTTATAAAAACTAAAGTTCTATCAAGCAAACGGAAAACAAAACACTGGCGTTCTGCGTTAGAATGATAATGGGTGAAGTTTTGAGCCTAATTTGTGAACTTTTTTTATCGCAAGGTCAATAGGCTATTTGACAATGTAAAAAATAAGGTCATAATTATTGACACTCGTATAGATTATCGCTTTTAAAATCGATTTGCATTAATTTTACTACAAAACAAAGTATTATTTATTAAAAAAATCCCGAAAAAACTTCATCTTTTTAAATCTGGCGCCACGTAATCGAAAACGGTCTGGATTGGCTGAAATTATGATGACGTCATGATATAGTCAATTTCTGTCTATCGTTGACAGAACAGATGACTTTTGTCTAGTATCTCGACCGTTTCAACGTTTGTTTACGTGTATTTTGACGTCACGACGCCATATTGTTAAAGATAGCGTTTTGGCGGCTTATTTAAACAGTACATTTTTATTTACTATTTTCTAAAAGAAATTCATTATGCAATTTAAAGTAATAGGTTTTTGTGGGCTCGTTAGACACCATTAAATAATCTGAGATGTTTATCAGAAACCAGTCAAATAGCCTATTGTGACATTAATATTGTCTACAGCAACCATTAAGAAGCAACTAAGTCAGAAAAGATTGGGTACCTAACGTGATAAAGTACGCTTGTTTTTATTTACTTCAGAAGTAACAGCGGCAGTTGTTTTTTATTACGTGCGTGTGTACGAAGTATGTATACATACTACCAATTATATATAATTTACTAGTACATAAAGTTTATTTTTCTATCTATACATTATCTATTTATTTTATCTTTTCTGCCCAACTCTTTGAGGCGTGATGCTTTGTTATGTGTGTTATGTTTACAAAGAAAACTGTATGGTAAAGTTTATTACATAAAAACATTATCCTGATAACGTAAAGGAATAAATGTATCTTTCACTTATAGATATTGGTAATAATGGATAGACGAGTTCCGAGTATTATCCGGAAATGGATAGAGTACATACTCGTAAATTCCCTGAAAGGATTGCTCGAAAGATAAAGATAACAATATGAATATCCACGATTATGTCTGGTCTTTAAAAGAGACTGTAACCTCTGAGTAGTTTCGGCCATTAGTGAGATAAGGAACGCCGACCTCATCTAGTTTTTAAAATATGATTGCCGTGTAAAAGTGTTTGTGCAAAACTACTTACAGAAAAAAAGGGTACGTATCAAAATCCCGAAGATTCATAATACCGATGATTGAAATACCGACGTCCAAAAGACCGAAATTCAAAATACCGAAAGTTTTAAATGCCGATAGTCGTTATATCGAAACACAAAATATCGATGTTCAAATGCCCGAAAGGACGAAATCCCGAATGGACGAAATACGGATGGATGAAATCCCAAACGCAGTAGGCGACGTATGATGCAAGAGCGAGCGAAGGGCACCCCGAGGTTCGGTTTTGTTAGGTTACTTTAAACCCTTTACACAGAAATAGGGGCCCCGCGAAGCGGGGCTCCGTCGACATAGACGGCGGAGCCCCCCGCCGGGCGATAACGGTATTTTCGCTTTTGCATCCTATGTCGACGGAGCCCCTCTTCGCGGGGACCTTAGGGGCACCCCGACACGAACAAGTTAGGTTAGGTTGCTCCGTTGACATAGGATGCAAGAGCGAGCGAAGGGCACCCCGAGGTTCGGTTTTGTTAGGTTACTTTAAACCCTTTACACAGAAATAGGGGCCCCGCGAAGCGGGGCTCCGTCGACATAGACGGCGGAGCCCCCCGCCGGGCGGCGACGGTATTTTCGCTTTTGCATCCTATTTCGACGGAGCCCCGCTTCGCGGGGCTCTATTTCTATGTAAAGGGTCTAAAGTACCTAACCTAACAAAACCGAACCTCGGGGTGCCCTTCGCTCGCTTTTTCTTTAGAAAGTTGATCCGTATGATGAACCCAACCTCCGACTACCCTTTTTAGGCAACTTTTAAGTGTTTTGAGGTTAGGTTTACAAAAAATCATTTTTCTCGGAAACTGTGGCAATTTCGGGATTTTGAACTTCGGGATTTTAAACATCGGCTTTTTAAACTTTCGGGCATATGAACTTTCGGGATTTTAAACTTTCGACCAAACAACCATACGGCGTTTAAATTTTCGGGATTTCGTCCATCGGTATTGTAAAATTCGGTCTTTTAAAATTCGGGATTTTGATACGTACCCAAAAAAAACATGTAACATTATCATAAAGCGATGGTAATAAATATTGTATTCTCGTCTATGAACAAAGATAACAAGAATAGCCAAGCCACTTATTCTTCTTCTTTTTTTTTCCTCTGCCCTCGTGGAGGTCGCGTGGAAGTCGTAAGAACCACAATACTTATACTAAAATAACAGCCACATTTATATAAAACTCTTTAGGCCCCCGACTCATCGCGTCACTGCGCTATTACCGTCAAGAATTGGGTTATCAAATGCAAAAATAATTCTTCAAATCCGACTGGTAGTTCCAGAGATTAGCACGTTCAAACAAACAAACTCTTCAGCTTTTTTATATTAGTTAGTATAGAATATAGATTATACCGTCAGAAGGAGAATTTTGTTAATATATTAACCATTATAGGCGCTAATAAAGTCTTGACAGCACAGCTTGACAGCCTTGTCAATTTTTAAGTCGTATTTCGTCTGCAAAGTACTGAGCACGTAGACAGAGTAATCTATAGACTCATGGTATCCGTGTCACCGAAAAGGACAAAAAAATCCGGCAATCTTCATCATATTATCATTTTTACAGCTTATTACATTGCACCTTACTATTTTCACAGTTGCGCAAATGTACTATTATTGAATTATGCACGAAAAAGATCTGATTTTCCGTTTAAGCGCAGTCAAACTTGTTGTGCACATTAATGTGCTTAGCCGACACGCAGTTAGGGACAGAAATATTCTTACTCTGTCTCTTGTCTTTGCTAGTGACGTTAATATATTTCTCTTTTTCTTGTGCGGATGAAAAAGAAGTTATGCAGCAGTAAAGTTTACTTTACGACTGCGCATCATGCGCATGCTTCTAAAGTTTTAACAGTTAACATTAAGGCAAAGGCAACAAAATCTTTAGCCTACTCATCTCATTAATCCACATCGTATCATTTAGCAGTAGCAGTACATCTATCAAAACATGTTGCTGCAACTGTTTAGAATATCAGATATGCAGCAAACTGTCGGGCAGATCTAAACAGATCCCTGGACCAGAGCCAAGCCCACCATTGTACCGGAGATCCCTCAAAATAGGTACAAACGCCAGCACATCAAAGCTACTCGAAACTGTCAAATTTTCCCAATCAACTTTGAATGTTATGCTTTAGCGATAAAGTTGAAAATCTATTAAAGAAATTTGACAGATTGTAGTAGCTTGATGTGCTGGCGTCTGAACATCAACATTAAATAGTTTTATTGTCATCCAATAGATTTCGTTGAGTCAGGTATTATTGGGTTATTTTAAGAGGTTGCGATGATCTCAACTTTGTTTGGTAAGAAGAGATATGATCCAAATAGTGGTTTGATAAAGTAACTCTATCATATCTCTATAAGTATATGCAATAATAGAAATTGTGTTTGGAAACGGTTCATCTAAAATCAATTGCCTTTGTGCTGAGACTGAACTGTGGACAAAAGCAAAACTTGTACAAATAAGCTGTTGTTAGGCCTGTCGTCATCATCATCTTCCTGGGGGGCTAAAATGCCACTTTGGCAGAATCATAAAAGGATAACATAATGAATCATAATGGAAAGTTAACTGTTAAGTTAATCGTATCAAATCCCATTGGTGAAGGATTTTCAGTTATTTTTTTTGTTTGTGCCAATCAATCCAATCCAAATTCAATCCCAACCTCTTTGATTATACCTACGTAGTGCAGGGAAAAAAGAAAAACACGGACTGCCTTCGCCATATTATGATTCATAATGTTATCCTTTTATGATTCTATCAAAGTGGCATTTTTAGGCCCCCTGTACTTATCCAATGTTGCTTGGAGTCGGCGTTCTTCCATTCTCCCCTGTCAACCGTCAGTCCGTCACGCTATCATTCACTCTCTTCTCTTATTCCTCACGCAATCCATCCGTCTTTTCATTAGCCTTCTTCTCCTTCTCCATCCATCAATATTTATATTCATCACTCTGTTAGTCACGGTGGAGGGGCCCGTGGCTAAATAATAACAGCCGCACAGGTCGATCGGCAGGTTAAGCTACGCTTGCCGCGGTTGGTCTGTGGACCATCTTTACATACCGAGACCCCTCCGTGCCTCGGAAGGAAAGCACGTTAAGCCGTTAGTTCCGGCTGTCATTTGTGGATTTTTGACAGTCGTTACGGGTAGTCAGAAGCCCGAAAATCTAACAACCAGTCTTACAGTGTTTTAGTAACTGGGTTGTGGAGGTCAGATAAGCAGTCGCTCCATGTAAAATACTAGTATTCAGCTGCATACGGTTCGACTGGAAACCAACCCCAACATAGTTGGGAAAAGGCTAGGCAGATGATGATGACTCTTTTAGTCACATGCGTTTTCTCCCTGTTGTCATGCCAGTAGTGTTTGCGATAAAAACTCTCATAGTAATTCAATCTGTCATCAAAAAACCTGAAGTTTATTATCAATGGGGGTTAATTACTTATTTGTTCCGTATAAATAAAGCATAGTCTTGACATTACAATATTAAAAAGAAAATGCATCATACCATCTAGTCTGCACAAGTTTGACTTCAAAACTTTACATTGTGTATACCATGCTGAATGGAATCCCGACCGTGGTTTAAATTCTTAACAAAAGATCCAGTGGCGTCGCCTCGTTTATATTATATCTATTGAAAACTACGTATTATATAAATTACCTTTGTTAGACTATGTTCTGGAATAACGTGAGCAAAACTTTGCTGTAGTGAATGGCTCCCGAGAAAGCACGCTAGAAAGTAGCCCATTTGTTCACCAAATGGTATGATGCATTTTCTTTAGCCGTTACCACTGGGCTACCACTGCTCACCTTCACTTCATTTTCACTTTCTTGTATATGTGTAGAACAGTGTAGAACTGAAACCTTCTCCTAAAGAAAAGGTCCTCTCAAGTAAATTATTTAAGCAGCAAAAACTGACATCCCTCATTTCTTTTGTCTTAAGCAACTCTGTACCTACATTCTTCACAGCGTATTATAATCTATGACATTTCTCTTTCCAGGTGTCCTCGGGATTGAAGTAACTCCTGAAAAATGGCAACATAGGTATGTTACCTTTCACATTACTTAGTCAGAGAGCATTGTTTAGCATATTTTCACCTTATTTTAGCCTTATGAAGAATTGTTACCACCACAGTGAGTGGGTCCGATGCAGCATTTATGTTACATTATCTAGGATTAGTGCCTGCATTTTTATCAGCATCCATAAAGCTTACATGCAATCTTTGTCAAAATCTTCTGGTTTTGGTAAATCGACTTTCGCCGTTTTGGTTAATCTGGAGTACCTACCTACACGGTCTTACACCAAATCATAGATTTCTGAATCTTCTCAGTCTTGTACAAAACAAATTAAACCTTAAAATGTCCAGTAAATTGAAAATCAATCAACGAGAGACGCTCCGGGCGTCGGGAGTCGCGTGATGACTCCCGGCCACCGTAGGCGCGGGCCTGCGGGCGGAGAGTAATGGGTAGCTCACCGTCCGATCAGGACCAGGCCCGTGCCGGACGGCGCGTATGTGTTCCACGCGCGCCTCAAAGAGATGTCAGCATCGAGGAGGGGCCCCATAGGGCCGAAGCCTGCCGGGTCAGCGGGATTGTCCGAAAGGGTTACTGCTGGCCCGGAACATAAAGGGCTAAGGAAGGAACACGGGTGGGTTTTAGTCAGTAAGAGTCTGACACTCCCTTCCGCTCCACCCAGAGCGGGAGGGGTCATTTGATGATTTCCCATCCGAAAAAAAAAAAAAAAACCCAGTTCCTTCTACATTGACAAAGTTCCTCGAGGCATCGGGTAGGAACACTAATCTCATAACCCTGAGAACCCATCTAAAGGTCAATTGGTCAGTGTGCCCTCAGACTGCATTGAGTATATCAACGTAGGTAAGTACATCCATACTGTAAGTGGTTTACCGCCATATTGAATAATCACTTTAAAATGATAATATTACACTTTCGGAGAGGCCATTGTGCCTTGACCCCTCATCGCAGCGCTGCTTGCGAAGATAAACATCAACAAGATGTCAAACTTAATACATTAACATCAGGTTCCTCAATTCGCCGTGTATCAAGATAAACTGGGCTTACTTTTGAATTGAACAAATGTATTTTTATTGGACGTTGCAGCCAATTGTTTTCTTGTGACAGTAATGGAGATTTCTTCAATGGGTGGGGAATTATGAGAGAATTTTAATTATATAAAAACATAACATCACAACTTG
>CAUJBL010000005.1:0-38027 GCA_963082905.1 Oligia fasciuncula | reverse complement strand
GTCAAAGATTTGTCCTCTTTTTCGGAAAACACGACACATCTTCCAGAAAAACGGGCCAGGACCATGTATAAAAACCTAAAACATAACGATTATTTTTATACCAAATTAAAGTAGATACTATACTGATTTACGTAGATATCCGCTGATTTATATGAAGACAGATTATAAAATACTAGCAGCGCCCCGCAGTTTTACCCGCGTAAATATAGATCCCGTGGGAATATCGGGATAAAAAGTAGCCTATATGTTAATCCAGGGTGTCAGCTACCTCCATACCAAAATTTTAGCAAAATTGGTCCAGCCGTTTGAGAGCCGTTTGAGTACGTATTCAATGCTAAAAGCAACAATAAAGATGAAAAAAAACGCCGAAAAAAACACGTTTGTTGTATGGGAGCCCCCCTTAAATATTTATTTTATTTTGTTTTTAGTATTTGTTGTTATAGCGGCAACAGAAATACATCATCTGTGAAAATTTCAACTGTCTAGCTACCGCGGTTCTTGAGATACAGCCTGGTGACAGACAGACGGACGGACGGACAGCGAAGTCTTAGTAATAGGGTTCCGTTTTTAAGACATACATATCGACACCTATCCTAAATTAGTAGCATTTTTAAAAAGAGACTCATCTGGTGATCAACAAAAAAAAATTCGCAACGGAAAGTGTATTAGACAGCCTATGGGTGCTAATAAAATTGGCAGTATCCCACGAGAAATAGCAACATTCCTTGAACTTCCAGAACCCCTGTTGTACACGGGTCATTGTTTCCGACCAACTTCAGCCACACTTTTGGCCGATTCAGGAGTTTATCTGCGCCATGGAGGCTGGAAGTCCAATGCGGTTGTAGAGGGATACATAAATTGTTCCATCCAAAATAAGTCTAAAATATGTAAAGGCATCGTAGGAGCCATTACACTGAAAGAGCCTCAGTCAGATCCTTGGACTGGCCCTTCTACATCAAAAATGAGCCGTTACGAAACACCTAACCATCGCCCTCTCTCGCCAACATTTACGCCCAGATAGTTTACTGAAAAACAGTACACAAGTCACTAACACCAACATTACAGTACCTAACAAAAATATTACACTCAACTTAAGTAACTGTAGCAACCTTAGTTTCTATTTTTCTTAATTATACCTTAGTATTATTTGTTATAATTTAAAGATTATTCTGTAATAGTTACCTACCATAATGTAGTAGTTAATTTACCTAAACTGAAATAAAAGTATCTTGTGATTGTAATTTTTTTTTTGCATTTAGTCATTTCGTCGCTGAGGTAGGATGAAAAGTTACGTGTTGCACTCGAGTGCAAGGATTTTTCACCTCGTGCTCTTTTGATTCCCTCGCTAACGCTCAGGAGCGAGTGATTCCATTTTAGAATCGTTCGCTTGCTCGGTCATCAAAATTGAGCACGCGGTTAAAAAGTAACTTTGCACTCTTGTATAACAAATAACTATTATTATGGTAACGGCCTGACTGAAGTGGTCGATAGTTCGAATAAAGGCAGGCGCTATATTTTCTGTAATTTATTTCACCACCTCTCAAAATCAGTGACGGAAAAAATCGTGAGCAAACCGGAATGTCCTAGGACCAATAATTCGAACCCGCCCTGGGCCCGCATGCGGTGCGCGTGCAAGCATGTGTGGCTTGCACTTTGCTACAGCACGCAGATTTCTTCCGAAGTTCAAGATGCATCTTGCACCTTTAAAGTTTCATACGAGACGTACCTGTGTGTCAATCCATAGCCGTAGTCGCTGCCTTTTTGCAGTATCTCTTTGCAGCGAGTGGGAGTCCGACAATTAGGATGAGATCTTCTATTCAATCGTATGAAAGAAGAAGGCTGCCCCAAAGATGCTATGCAGGCATCTAAAATAATTACGTCACATTACATAAAAAGGAATAACAAACCTATACAAATAAATTTAGAGTTAAGGTTTGACGTCATCACGTCAATGCCGGCTGTCGCTGAAAACCAGCGCTTGAACTCTGTCTCGCATAGGATCGTAGGTCGTAGCATTATGCTGATCGATGGCCGTTTTGCGTGGATGTGACACATATTTCCCCCCAATTTGTTATTTTTGTGTTTGTGTTGTTTCTCTGCGTCATGTTTACCTACCGCAAATAAACGTATTTTCTAACCCCCTTACTAATAAACGTTGTATAGCGTCTGTATAGTTACACAACGCTTTGTCTTCTTCTTTCGAAAGTCAAATTACTGACGACTGAAAGAAAGAAATCGGAGTGTAACTATTCATCTGATATAATACGTTTATTAGTAAGGGGGTTATTTTCTTAGAAGCTCCCGTTGCGTAGCTATGTCAAGGGGATGATGCAGAAAGGCTCGTTTCGTGAAAAAGTTTTTCTCCTGTTCGTTTAACAGGAAAAACCTTTTGGCATAACGACCTCGGGAACTAGTATCTTCCCTCGATGACGTTATGATATTATTTTTAAATAAGAATATTTTTTGGAATTGAAATTTTATGATGAGTTTCGCAAAAGGTCGCTTGCATTGAAGGTCTTTCCAACCTTCGCCACATTCTATAAAATCATTCTACAGTATTATTCCAGTTCTAGATTTTTAGGGTTCCGTACCAAAGGGGTGCCTAGGGGACCCTATTACTAAGGCTAAAGCAGCCCGGAGTTTGGAATTTGGTGGTGCGATACCCCCATGCCTCAGAAAGCACGTTAAGCCGTTGGTCCTGCGCCTGATCTCTCTCCGGTCATGTCGGATTGCCGTCCATTTGGACTATGAA
The DNA here is from genome assembly GCA_963082905.1 of Oligia fasciuncula. Classification (NCBI taxonomy): domain Eukaryota; kingdom Metazoa; phylum Arthropoda; class Insecta; order Lepidoptera; family Noctuidae; genus Oligia; species Oligia fasciuncula. The sequence continues at coordinate 35,275 of CAUJBL010000005.1, read as the reverse complement.
ATTGAGGGAAGTGTGTGTGCAGACACAGATGCACTCCCTGTGCATCTGTGTCTGCGCACACACTTGTGCACTATAATATCTCCGGCGCCGAAGGTTAGTCTCCGTTGAGATAGGCCGCTATGGCCGAAAACGGTCTGGAGGACTATATACTATAAGGTTCCGCTGTCCGTCCGTCCGTTTGTCTGTCACAGGGCTGTATCTTTTGAACCGTAATAGGCAGACGCTTGAAAGGGGATTGAAGATTGTAATATGGAGCCTGGCATACTTACTGATAATATAGAAGAAAATACACTTATTTAGCAAAGACTAAAAAGCATACAGGGGTAGGTACACGTCAGATAAAAACAAATAAAAAGAGTGAAAAGTCCGTTGTAAGAAATTAGTAGGAAAGTGTGCCTCACGGCTGCGCCAAAAAGGGGTTCAGCAAAAAATGTCAGACAACTAGTGCCTGACGCTGGTTTTCAACTGGACCTGAAGTGTGAGGTGACGGATGTAAATCAGTTTCACCCTGTAACGTGACGTGTGTATGCATACTCAAATAAAAAAAAAATCAGATATAAATAGTAACAAATACGAAAATAAATAATGTAATATTCAGTTGTTTTTGTTTTGTTTTGTAATGTTAGCCACATTGCAAAACAAAAACGACTGATAAATAAATGAAACGGACGCATGATAGAACTTCCTGTTAAATATTGTATGGTGGTACGAAATCATTCGTGTGCGAGTCCGACTCGCACTTGGCCGGTTTTTTATTGGTTGGTACTGGTACCGGTAGAAGATAAGCGAAGTAGACTTTACCTGATTCGCTGGGTGAAGGAACATTATTTTGGACGCTAATCACACCAAAGTAATAGTTCCCCCATCTGCCATAAATGTTCTCTAACTTTTCTTGAGTATATACAGGCGTTTGCATCAGCATATCTAAATTGAATTCATCCACAGGCGATGACCACGTTGTTGCGTTGTAAAATAGTCGTGTCACTAAAAAAATACCATAGATAATAATTTGAAATTACAAAATAACTATTGGTTCGCTAACTTAATAATTCCGAAACATAACTTCAGAATCTCGGACAGATTTTTGCGATATGTATTTCAAATCAATTCAAAATATTTTATCACTCGTAGGTAACACATGGTCTGTTTCAAGAGTATCTGATGAAAATGTAAACATCGGAGGTTATTCAATGTTTTTTTTAATGGTGATATATAAAGTTAAAACCATATAAATAGGTACAGATGAATGTGTTATATAATTATATGTTACAGCCAAAGTAATAAATTCAGATATTATATATAATAACTAGCCATTATTTATAATGTCTACTCAATTTAGATAAAGTGATAATTGACACAGAATTAATCGCATTAACTAGCAATTTTTAACCGACTTCAAAAAAGGAGGAGGTTTCTCAATTCGACCGTAATATATATATTTTTTTTTATGTGTGTTCGCGGATATCTTCGTCGTTTATGAACCGATTTTGATTATTATTTTTTTGTTGGAAAGGAGATATGCCAAGGGTGGTACCATGATAAGGAAACCAGGATCTGATGATGGCATCCCAGTGAAATCGAGGGGAACTTTCGAAAATCGTAGGAGCGACTAGTGCGATTGTTCATTTTTTCATCAAGTATTTTAAAGCATTACAATTTAATGAAGGCCTGGAGTCGATCTGATGATGGAGCCGAAAGACAGTCGAGGGGACTCCTCAACGATTTACAGCAGTTACCTTGTGTTTGGGCTTGAATAATTTGTATTGATGTGAACTTTACACCTATATGGGTTGTGACTGTCATTAGGGGTCTGATGATGAAGACGAAGGACAGTTAAGGGAACTCCTCAACAGTTTACAGTAGCTACCTTGTGTTTGGAATTAATTCATTTATATTGATGAGAACTGTAATGGCAAAGGAAACATTTCATGTGATAAATAAATAAAAACTTTGCACCCATATGGGTTATAAGTGCTATTACGGGTCTGATGATGGAGACCATAGATAGTCGAGAGAATTCCTCAACGATTTACAGCAGTTACCTTTTGTTGGGCTTACTTCATACGGTTCAATATGCCAAAATGTTCAGTTTGTACAAAAATAATATTGTAGTTTTACATAGTACGACCACTACCTAGTTTTACATAGTACGACCACTACCTACTAGTCATGCTGATGCGTCAATTTGGAACCGAATTTAAGTTGCGTAATCGCGACATTTCTAGCAATGCTCTTTCGTCGTGTGGCCTACTCAATAATGAAATTAACTTGAGCATTTGCTCTCGGAAATCATCATTTGGTAAAGTGGAGCTGATGATGAAGACCACAGACCTAAATATTTCACGGGTTGCGATTCGATTACTTTAATATGGTTGCTAAGCAATTTATGCTCGTTACAATGCGTATAGTGAAGTGGAGCTGATGGTGACTTCTCAATCAGCTCCAGTTCTCCTGGTTCTTACTAGGAGAACTCCTCAACAATTAACGTCCCTGCATCGGGAAAAGCAATATTTTGTAAAAGGTGATGAGCAGTTGACATTAGGCTTTTGTAACTTAAATAAATTACAAACTGACCCACTAAAAAGTGAAAAATAAAAACTTTTTTCCAAAAAAAAACAACCGACTTCCAAAAAACACTTTAAAGTGAAAAATAACTTTAATTTCGGAAGTCGGTGGCAAAAAACTAAAATACAAATCCAAAGACACCGACTTCCGAAAATAAAGTTATTTTTCACTTTAAAGTGTTTTTTTGAATTCGGTTGTTTTTTTTTTATAAAAAAGTTTTTTTTAAGAATTAAAATAACATTGTCATAGATAATAATTTTACGTTAATTAACATTGTTATAAAATTATTTAACTTTAATTTATAAAGTAAATTTAAAGCTCACTAGCCATAAAACAAAATTAAAAAAAACACAGAGATCAATACAAGTATTTGGTATCACTCTTTACAGACTACAATAATATTTTTTTTTAAATGAACTGACATGAATTAACTGGGTAGTAATAAACGTTTCTTTGCAGACAGGGAACTGATTCCTTGCGTAAAGTTGATTTAGAATCCCATGCTCAGTGCCTAACTTTTACATTCCTTCTGTCTTCTGAGAAATTATGACAGCCATAATGTTTTTCTATCATCGGCTTTGACGCGGTCTACATCAGGAATTTTCACCACTACATTATCGCCTGTATTAGCAGCAGGATATTTTACCGAAGATAGAGCTAACATTTTATCTGCTTGCTTTTTCAGAGATTGTCCAACTAATTTTCTGATATTTCCAATATCTTGTTTCTTTTTATCGAGAGCAATTACTATTTCTTGGTCACTTTGTGTTATATTTGACGGATCTATTGCGTCAGCCACAAAATCGCGGTGATCACGGGGATGAAGAGCGGGAGGGGTAACAAGTCAGTTAGACCGTATTTATTGCTTTGGCTAACTTTAAACCTTTATTTATAAAAATGGTGTAGATTTACAATAACTTATCTTAAAAATTATAAAGAACACAGTTGCTCATTTGCCTGAACTAGGTAGGACCTGTGTTTCAGGCTAGAAAGGTGCTTAGAAATTTAAAATATATAATTAACAACTAAGAAAACTAATTATAAACTAACATTAACTTAAAAGACTAACATGTTTTATTTACAGACAACGAGTAATTCCTCAGTCTCACTGTATGATATGCTAAGTAAAAATTGCAGAATAACCTTTTTACAGTCGTAATTATTTAATGTATACATACTTAATTTCATATTATTTAATTTATTGTATAGAAATGGGCCTAAAAATGTATAAAATCTGTTTACAAAGACATATTTAGAAGATGCATTTGACTCGCATACAATATCCTTTCGTCTCTTATTAGTACTTTCAATGTTATAGGAGAGCATGGTGCTGTTTTAATACCAAGTGCGTTATGAAAAGCTGGCGAACTGTCAGCACGTTACAGGATTTGTATAGCAGATCTGTAGGATAGAGAAAGGGATGGAAGTTTGCTACTTTTAAAATTGCTCTCTGTGCTCTTTCAAGAGGCAGTAAGTAAGTTTTAGGTGCTCCACCCCATGAAGTAATACAGTACTGTATTACAGATTGACCTAGGGCCAAGTAAACTTGTGACACCAATTTTTTATCTGCAATTGCTCGCAATTTTTATGCTCGCTATTATGAATAATATCCGGATAAAGTGATTAATTTATCACATTGTCTAGTCAATTTTGCTTTATATACCTATAATGACCAGTCATTATGTATAATAGCTATTTAATCAAAATGACTGTAACATATATATCCCTTTAGTGACTGATTGCGGAAGAATTTAACCTGAACTGTGTTTACAATTTCCTCAGATATTTTGGAACCGACATTAGGCACTCATGAAACGCCAGAAGCTAGGTGCAAAGTTCCAACTGGTCGTTTCCTATTCGATTCCTGAAAATTACCAGCAACATTTTGTAATAGGTACAGTCAACAAAAGAGAAAAGTATGCAGGATCGTCGGATATAGTTGAAGTTTAGTAAGAAACCGATAGATGTTGTCGACTGAAATTTAATTTGATAAATGAGCTGTTTGTTTTCTATTAATTAATAAAATAAAATTGTATTCGAGAACATCCATAGGTTTCTTACTAAACATCAACTGTATCCGACGATCCTTCATACTTATCTCTTTTGTTGACTGTACCTTCTAAGGTAATTCCTAAGAATAAAGACTGTACATATATTGATTGTACCTAGTACCTAAAACATAAAGAAAAATACATTACTTCTTTCAAGCCGCTCGAGTGCTGGCACATTTTCATATTGTTTTACCTTATGGTGAAAATAGTTATTCAGTACGTCGTTCTTTACAAGTAGTTCTTCCAAACGGTAACGTGTGTCTGTAGGGATAAATGCTCGTTTTTGTTGCAAAACTTGCCTCAAATTCACTGCAAAAAAATATGTTACATTAGTTTCTTCTTAGTCTATCTTGCTTTAGTAGGACACCAGTCTGTGGCGGCGCAACAGTGTCCAAAATGTATGCAGCTATGGAGGGTTCCTCACCTTTTTTTTCGGGAGGGAACCTTCATAAGGCGCCCGGGGATAAGTCTGGGGATCGTGAGATTTTATCTCTCTAACACACACATGGAAGGGAGCATCGTTACCTCTGAAAAGAGATCCCCTCTGTGCAACGCCTTTTAGGACACATCCCTGGGGAGATTTTAAAGGGGTCTTCTCATAACCTAACTGTGCAAGCCGGTGTCCGCTTGGTTGCTCAACCAACCATACTTATTTGATAGCGCTACCATGGTTGCCTAGTGAGATAGCCTTAGGGCATTTGTACCGGATAATAAATATCAATTATTTTGTAATTTCACAACTGCACCTTCAATCTATGTTAATACCTCTATTTCTGGCTACAAATTTGAAAAGTCCTGACAGAAAGCCGGAAGTTTGCGAAAAGTCCAGATATTTTAGGTACATGTTAAATCTTTCTTTTTTCATTACTCGTTTACACTTTTATAGCTTCTTAATATTCCCCTACATAGAAAAGTCCGGACGAAATTCCGGACGCGGGTACAGCAAGCCGGACATGGCTGGTAATCGTACTCCCAGAGCACCTACTGAACGGTATCAAAGATTACGAGTGAACTGACAACGAACGAAATCCAACGACTCATCATAATATACCTACCTACTCACTAGAATTTTATTACGAAAACATTAGGATGTCTCGTTCCTATTAAATGTTAATACAAACAGAGCACACAGACACGCGAGTGAAGCCATAAGGCTCATCCGGGGCTACCGCACGATCTCTGGCGAGGCGGCAAGCCTCATTGCCGGACTGCCGCCATGATGAATCCGTCAATAACGCATCCAGAGATACCTTTTTTTAAATTACCTGGAAACTCTGAAAGGTAAGACTATAAGATAATTTTACTTACTAGTAGGTAGGTACATAATGTGTGTCTTTTATTTCCTTTTATCTCCCGAAAAAAAAGATGTCTGGATTAATAAATAAAGTGAATAGAGTAAAGGAAAGTGATAGACACGAGTGAAATAGGTAGTTATATGCGGTTCATGAAATACGGTAGGTACGCTTGTGTTAAAACCTCGGGGCATGTGTGTTTTGTTTTGTTAGTTTGTATAATTCAAACTAAAGACGTGGTTTTTGTACTGTGTGTATGAATTATTTATGTACACACAGTAAAATACAATAACAAAACTAAATGGAAACACAAAGTAGGCAAATGTAATTAAAATGCTGGAGGCGGGCAGCCCTATCGCATGTTTACGTACCGCGCGACTGTAGGCATTTATTTCAAGGTTACGGCCGAGTTACAATACTGTATGATCTTTATACTGTGCTCCGCGTGACGACTCCCGGCCACCGTAGGCGCGGGCCTGCGGGCGGAGAGTAATGGGTAGCTCACCGTCCGATCAGGACCAGGCCCGTGCCGGACGGTGCGTACGTGTTCCACGCGCGCCTCAAAGAGACGTCAGCATCGAGGAGGGGCCCCATAGGGCCGAAGCCTGCCGGGTCAGCGGGATTGTCCGAAAGGGTTACCGCTGGCCAGGAACATAAAGGGCTAAGGAAGGAACACGGGTGGGTTTTAGTCAGTAAGAGTCTGACACTCCCTTCCGCTCCACCCAGAGCGGGAGGGGTCATTTGATGATTTCCCATCCACAAAAAAAAAAAAACAAGCCGCGGGTACCTACATAACTGAGACCTACTTATCCTTACTAGTATTTTACCTTTTCACGCCTAAACCAATGAACCGATTTAGAAAAAAAAATTAATTGGCAGCGAAATAGATTGCATCCCGAGGACCATTCAGTACACCCTTGTTCAAACTTACCGTCTATCAAAAATAATCCAAAGTGCAAGTTTAAATCCACGTAATATTTATTTCTAGTACAAAAATCTATCACCACTTCCAATGCACTTAAGTAACGGTAAAAATCCGTTTTCCTTGGTAAATCCTGAATAATCTTTCTGTGTGCATCGTCAGCAACAACACTGTTCATAAAATAAAATATCGTCATTAAAAAAACCAATATGGAAATCAACTTAGACGGGCGTAACGAAGTAATCGACATTAGATCTTTCATCGCGGATTTTTTATCGCAAAATTTAACCGCGAAGATGTTTCAACACCTGGATTCGAATGAATACTGGCCGCATTTTCTTCGGAGCTATTGTTTTATCTAGTCATAAGCATGACAAAATAAAGACGGACGACCACTTGTTTTCCTCGAATTGTTTTGCACCCACACATTTTTCTGTTAAACCCCGCGTAGGTACCTACTTACACAGTTTTTACTTGCCTCGACAATTGGATCATATTAAATTTTCGCCTAATTGGACATATTTTTTCTTAGGAACTTTATTGGCTATAGGACATGGATATTAGTGTCCTATTGTTTGTGGAACAGCACCATACTAACAACAAACAAATAACCGAACATCACTCATTGCACCTACAATACAATACTTGCAACATATTGCATTAAGGCAACAAAAATAAACTGAACAGAATGAGTCAGGCGTTTACACAATAATATCTAAGGGGGATTTAAAAAACCTCCGCTTCAAAAATAAAGGAACTTGTCTATATTGAAATGTATTGCGGCTCTTGGTAAATTATAGCAGAAATTATTTGATATGATTATGTTTTTATCATATTTCTTTCTTTCTTTTCTTTTTTTTTTAAAAAAAAACGTCAACACAACATTTGGTACCTAATACGTGGCAACACCAGCTCTGAAGAACATGGCGGAGACAGAATAAAAACGCATTTGTCGTAATCGTAACTGACTGTATCTTGTATTGTATTATTTATAACTTCCTTGAACCACCTCTTGTACAGAACATGGTGTCAGGTTAAAACGCTTACTGGGAGAAACCTTAGTGGAAAAAACCTTAGTGGAAGAAAATGGAGGGAATAAAGCCGCCAACTGGTTTGGTCATGTCGGGCGATGGGGCAAACTGGCCCAGATTTAAACAGCAGTTCCAGCTGTACCTGGAAGTAGTGGGACTGTCAGACGCCACGGAAGAAAGAAAAATTGCTGTATTGTATTGAGGGTGAGCAAGTAGACAGATTAATCACAAAGCTAAAGGTTCAAGCTAAACAATGCAATTTCAAAGATCAAGAGGGGTGGGGTAACCCTGAGCCTCCCGGTCCAGCCGCCGCGGGAGACGCTCCGGGCGTCGGGAGCCGCGTGACGACTCCCGGCCACCGTAGGCGCGGGCCTGCGGGCGGAGAGTAATGGGTAACTCATCGTCCGATCAGGACCAGGCCCGTGCCGGACGGCGCGTACGTGTTCCACGCGCGCCTTAAAGAGATGTCAGCATCGAGGAGGGGCCCCATAGGGCCGAAGCCTGCCAGGTTAGTCAGCGGGATTGTCCGAAAGGGTTATCGCTGGCCCGGAACATAAAGGGCTAAGGAAGGAACATGGGTGGGTTTTAGTCAGTAAGAGTCTGACACTCCCTTCCGCTCCACCCAGAGCGGGAGGGGTCATTTGAAGATATCCCATCCGAAAAAAAAAAAAGTGTTGGAGTATAGTCCATCTGAATTGTTGATGAGTAGGTTGTTAAGAACTAATTTACCTTGTTCACAGCAATTATTAAAACCGTACCACTAAATGTTAAAGAGCAATTGATGTTAACCAAAGAAAAATCTATGACCATATATAATAAAACTGCAAAGGAAAAATAGATATAATAAGTCTTTCATTATTGTATGCCTAAAGGGGGTCAAATAAAGCAATGCAATAGCAATGTCCTTCGAAATGCTACCGATTGCGATTTAAATGGTTACGCAATTGGCGTGATGATCAGATAAGTAGTATATAGGTAAATAGATATAGTTAACCCCACCAAGTGTCAGGCTATCATAGTAGGCAGCCCCTACAGCATGAGGAAGCTGAATGGATTGACTGTGCCACCTGTAATCTTCGACAAGTCAGTCATCCCGTTTAGCTCTGATGTTAAGAATCTTGGTTTGCATGTCGACACTTGTCTTGACTGGCGAAAGCAAGTCACGACTGTAAGTAATAAAGTCACCGGAACGTTGCGGTCACTCCATCGGTTGAAAAACCTTCTTCTTTCACACTTAAAGGCAATGCTTGTACAGTCCCTAATATTTCCCATAATTGACTATGGTGATGTGTGTTACTATGACCTGAATGCAGATCTCCTCAATAAACTTAACCGTCTTCTGAATAACTGCATTCGATTCGTTTTCAATCTTCGTAAGTATGACCATGTATCCGAGCACCGGCTGCTTTTAAAAGGGTTACCCATTCGCCAGCGCAGAGAGTTGAGGGCTCTGAATACATTGTTCTCTATTCTCGATAATCCCACTGCTCCTTCTTACATGACTTCCCAAATTCAATATTTAATAATAATAATAATAATTTATTTATCACTCCTGAAATTACAATTTTCTCTTAATCTATTTACAAATCATGGCAATGAATACATATTTATAAGAGATTACGTTGACGACTATACTAGTATAAACTGTGTCACAGTCGTCAGCGTCTTCCACACTTATTTATTAAAACCACAATTCATTGTTTTAAGCACAATATCTGTAATATTGATGAAATGGAGTGATTGTAATAAAAAAATGAAACCAATAAAAAAATAAAATAAAACTTACAGGGAAAACAAACTATTCAGAATAAGTAGGTACGTTACCACAATGATGAGTGAAGAATGTGTGAGTAGTGTGATAAGGAGTGAGGGTGTGTAATGTGTGTGAGGGTGTGCATGTAAAGTAGGTGTAAAGGAGTTGGTGTCTTTCTTTAAACATGTTTAACTTTTAGTAATCTCTTCAGTCTCATTATAGTTTAGTCGTTATTTATGTTATTTATGCTCTGTCCATGCTAAAAATCTTCGTTCCACTAACAATCGTCTTCTACGATGTCCTTCTCATCGTTCTGGCTTCATTCATTCTTCTTTCTTTGTCCAGGCGGTCTTTCTGTGGAATGCGCTCCCTCTGAATATCAGGACGGCAACCAGTCGGTTATCTTTTAAAGTGAAGGCACGTGAACATATCCGTCAAAAGTTGGCTGTAGCATCTCAGCGCTGATTTGCTGGTTTCGTTTTCTCCTCTACCGATAATTTTTTTCTCCTCACAGTTCATTTTGTTTATATGTATGTATGTATGTATCTATCTATCTATGTATTAGTATTTATTCTTGTATTTTATAAGTAGTCATTTCCTAGCTATTTATCCCGTATGTTGCACCTGCCATGTTTGGTCTCTGCACTACCCTAGGTTGACTGGTAGAAAATGCCTCAGGCATTAAGTCCGCCTTTGTAGAGTATTTCTTTTACTTGTGCATAAAGTTTTAAAAAATAAATATAGAGGAAAAATAAATCTTTTACTTTGGGGGATAATGTAATAATGCAAAATGCAACAAATAAAGAATGGTATGCAGGGAAATTTATTGGTGAAGCTGATGGTCCTAGATCCTTCATTGTAAAAAAAGATAAGGTAATTTGGTGAGGAGAAATGAAAGACATATTAGACCAAGTAAAAATAAGTTTATTGTTAAACATGACAGTGTACCTGACGAGTTGCTTGAAAGTCAAGCAGAGGATAGCGGGCAAGGACATCAAATTAATGTATCAGATAGTATTAATGATAATGTTGCGTTTTTTTGTAGATCTTGGACAGCCATTAAGTACATCATCGACTTATCATATACTTAAATAGAATTTTTATAATGAACGGATTGATTTCATCTGCATCTGAACGTAGTAGTTAGCTTGTGTAGAACGCCTTACTCTAAATAACTTTACCGTCTATTATAAATCATAATCAATCCAAACTGCAGGTTCAAATCCACGTGTATCATACAAAAATCTACTGCCTTTTCCATTCCATTTAAAAATACTACCACTTAAATAACGGTCAAAATCCGTTGCCGCTAGTAAATCTGAGGAATCTCGTTAGCAACCTGTTCGATAAATAATAATCTGTATTAAAAAAAATACCAAAACTGAAATGAATTTACTCGGCTGTGTAACGACTTAATAAATTGACACTTTCATCGCGGAATTTTCGTCTCACATGTTAAACCCTCGGGCTTCGTGAGGGTTTTGGGGGTGCTCGCTCACCTTGGGAGCTTGTATTACAATTATGCTGAAGAATAGGTCATGCAAACCCTCGCGCTTCGTGAGGGTCACAATGACACTATCTGATGGTTCCCTACGTTCTCTAAGGCTGACCGCAAAAAAAAACATAAGGCTCGCCCCCGACGCGTTTTATCGGTCGATAATATCGCATGCGTTATTGCGATAAGTACCTGTTTTCGGTACATTTTGTGTTAGAGAGCCTTAAACCACGAAATTTTTTCAACATCTCAATTCCTCTTAGTGCTATTGTTTTTTAAGTGATGAGATTGGGAAAACAAAACGGACAACCATTAATGTTCCTCAAATTGGTTCCACACGATTTTCTTCTATACGTATGTACAGACGCCAATACATCATGCTACTACAATCTGTCAAATTTCTTTAAGGCCTAAAACATACACAAGCGACGTAAGGCAGCAGGCGTGGAACAGGCGTGGCGCAGGCGTGCGCCGCTTCAAAACGATTTCATACAAAATGTATGCAGGCGACGTTTTTGAATTATACTGAAGCGACGCGGCGCAGACACGCCGTTTCGTTGCCTGCGCCGCGTCGCTAGCAGTCGGTTCTCGTGAGTCACGCAAGGAGCACGTCGCTTGTGATACGGTATACATCTTATCGCACCAAAGTCAGCCTATAAAATGCCGCATCTGAACGTTTCTTGCCTGTTCCAGGCCTCTTCTGATATAATTCAAATCGCGTCTGCGCCGTATCTGTCCCACGCCTGCGCTGCGCCTGCCCCGTGCCTTCGCCTTACGTCGCTTGTGTGTGTTTTAGGCCTAATAGAATTGCAACTTTATCGCTAAAGCATAAGGTTCAAAGTGGATTGGGAAAATTTTACAGTTTCGGGTAGCTAGATGGCATCTGTACTTACATATTTTGACAATGAATCTATCAGATGCCATATTACACTATCGTCTATCTATAGTGTTCAGATTATATTCGGATCATAAACAGGCTTACGACCCCAACATAGATGGGAAAAGGCTACGCAAATTGATAGAATGCTCAGATTATTTCCTAGAAACTTATCTACTATATTGATTATTCACGAAAATCGATTCGGTTATTCACTTTATTCTTTCACTTGACACATTATACAGTGTGAGTCTTCATAACGTGCACATATCGAAATGAGGGAAACTAAGCTTAATTTTATCGACGGAAAAATATTTAAAAAAATCTAAAAAAAAATGTTTGCAGTTTTTTTTTTAATTTTTTTCGCTCCTGTTTAAACAATCGCCCCTCAATTGAGAATTATGTTTTTTTTTTAACAAAAATCTGATATTTTTTCATCAATTCTTACAATAATTGTAAAATTACTCAATAAAAGCCCCGATTACCTACCCTTTTTATTATTACTTTAAATTATTCTCCATCGTATCAGATTTCCAAACGTAAAAATACCATGTTTATAACTCAATCTCAACATTTCCTATCAACTGTTAAAGAAAGGCCTTGCTATTTTATTTATTTATTTTATTTTATTCTGTTCGGGAAACTTACAGCACCACACACCACCACCACACCACCACCATCACCACCACCACCATCACCACCACCACCATACTTATCACCATACTTTAGCAGGTAAAGATCCTTTTAAATATTTTTTTATTTTTTCAAATATTTTTTCCGTCGATAAAATTAAGCTATCTTTCCCTCATTTCGTTATGTGCACATTATGAAGACTCACATTGTATTTTTTTTTATTTGTTTACTAATACATACGCTACCATTACAGTTTCCCAATTCGGTAGTGTGTAGTTAACTAACAGTTCATGGAATAATTTACAACATAAGATTTACAAATTACAAAGATATCACGTGTAACTTCTACCTTTGCGAACTCGCTCAGTGAACATGAGAAAATATCTATTCTGTCAGCAACCAAATTTAGTGTGCGCATTGTGCGCGTCAGAGGGACGTTATCAAACAGTTTAGTTCGACCGCGCGGCACTGCGAACAAGTTGGGCCGTCGTCGGCGACACACGTAACCATCCGGCACACACAAGCCTATCCCCTGTAGCAAACCCGGATTATTTATGTTACCCCGGAACACTCCAAGGATATACGACGCCAGTGCTAGATCCCTCCTTGTTTCCAACTTGTTGTATCCCACCATGCCCAGCACAAACAAGGTTGGATACATCAAGGGGTAAAAATTATATACTCCATACCGCCTTAGGTATATGTATCACTTATACTTGTTCTGTATGCGCTCCAACATCAGATTATATTTTAGTCTCATGTGGGGCAAATACTGCCGCATTACCCTCCAACTGACTCCTTATTAGAGCGTCATACAATGCCGAAATGGCTTTAATATTTGTGAAATCTGCCGCTCTGTAAATCAACTCAACAAATCCTAGTCGCTTGTATGCCTTTTTACAGACATTGGTAATATGCTCCCGGAATCTCAATTGAGTATCCGTTAATTGAGTATACGAACACCAAGGTCTCGTACTGCCTCCTCCCTTTTCATCGGCACATCGTTCACTTTGTAGCCACTTTGGAGACCACTCCACCACAGCTACAAAGTGTACGGTGTGTAATTCTAATGTTAGAATTGAACATTTCCTAACATTGAATAGGCTATTTGACTGGTTTCTGATAAACATCTCAGATTATTTAATGGTGTCTAACGAGCCCACAAAAACCTATTACTTCAAATTGCATAATGTATTTCTTTTAGAAAATAGTAAATAAAAATGTACTGTTTAAATAAGCCGCCAAAACGCTATCTTTAACAACATGGCGTCGTGACGTCAAAATACACGTAAACAAACGTTGAAACGGTCGAGATACTAGACAAAAGTCATCTGTTCTGTCAACGATAGACAGAAATTGACTATATCATGACGTCATCATAAATTCAGCCAATCCAGACCGTTTTCGATTACGTGGCGCCAGATTTAAAAAGATGAAGTTTTTTCGGGATTTTTTTAATAAATAATACATTGTTTTGTAGTAAAATTAATGCAAATCGATTTTAAAAGCGATAATCTATACGAGTGTCAATAATTATGACCTTATTTTTTACATTGTCAAATAGCCTATTGCAGTTTGTTCTTTCAACTCCACTCAACTACTTTAATCAATGTCTTGCTGAAGGCGGTGACAGTCGTCCTCGTTTTCGATAGCAAGCAGCACCTTGAGGTCATCTGCAAATAGCAGACACCTGGCATCTTTTATTACGTCAGGCAAGTCATTGATCATTATTATGAATTCTAATGGCCCTAAATTGCTACCTTGACTCATTCCTGACCTAGTGAAATAAGGCTGCGATCGGAATCCACATTACTCTACATACTGTTTTTCTGTCCCTCAATATAGCTCGCAAAGAATTGGAGCAATTTAGGTGTGAAGCCAACTTTGATCATAAGACATCGTTCATCCACCAGGTCAAAAGCCTTCTTAAAATCCAAGTAGGCGGCGTCCACCTGCACCCCTGCATCAATATGAGGAACTAACTACGTCATGGCATTCAATAGGTTGCTGGTCATGCTACGCGCAGGTCGGAAGCCATGTTGGGCGTCTGACAGTTGCGATTTATGCGACAGTATTTCCGAACCTATAGGTTTATGTAGTATCGTATTTCAACTTTGCATTCGTTATTTCGTGAAAAAATCGCAATTGAAAGTTGCCAAGTGTTGACATATTAGTGCTCGTGACTGTAACGAGCGGTTCTGCTAATACCGAGCGGCAATCTTGCATAATAAATGCCGGAATACCATCCGGGCCTGCTGAGCGCTTGGGTTTGAGCCGAGCAAGCGCAGCTCGAACTTGGTCGAGTGTGACTCGTGTATTTTATTTAACTTTGCTTATTATAATACCTGTGCAGTAGCGCAGTAAAATAATTGATTGCCTTGTTTCCTTCGACCTCCGCCCATCCCCTCAACTCCTCCGTACAAATTTTTAGGTATGTAAATAGTTTTAATTTTTTTTTTTTTGTAATGTAACTACAAATTTACGGTTTTCAGATTTCTTCCTTTCTTTTTCATGACATTGCTTCTTGCCAAACATGAATCTAGGTCAACGGGAAGTACCCTACCTACAGGTTTTGATTTCGGAACATATTTTGATTGCGTTGACTTAGAAGTTTGATTTTTTCACTGCTTCAAGGGACTGCAGCCTTGAGTATTTAATTTCAATTTGATAACTCCACGCATTCCTGAAAAAACCGGGCAAGAGCAAGTCGGACTCGCGCACCGAGGGTTCCGTACCATCATATGTTTTTAAATTTTCACCGGCGAGCTACTTACTAGATCTCGTTCAAACCAATTTTCGGTGGAAGTTTACATGGTAATGTACATCATATATTTTTTTTAGTTTTATCATTCTCTTTTTTTAGAAGTTACAGGGGGGGGGGACACATTTTACCACTTTGGAAGTGTCTCTCGCGCAAACTATTCAGTTAAGAAAAAAATGATATTAGAAACCTCAATATCATTTTTGAAGACCTATTCATAGATACCCGACACGTATGGGTTTGACGAAAAAAAAATTTTTTAGTTTCAGTTCTAAGTATGGGGAACCCCCAAAATTTATTGTTTTTTTTCTATTTTTTTGTGAAAATCTTAATGCGTTTTACAGAATACATCTACTTCCTAAGTTTCAACCGTATAGTTCTTATAGTTTCGGAAAAAAGCGGCTGTGACATACGGACGGATAGACAGACAGACATGACGAATCCATAAGGGTTCCGTTTTTGCCTTTTGACTACGGAACCCTAAAAAGGGTCTTGACCGGCGGACAGACAGACGGAATAATTTTATTTATTTATCAGAAAACAATGGTACAGTCAACAAAGGAGTTAAGTATACAGGAGCGTCGGATATAGTTGAAGTTTACTAAGAAACCGATGGATGTTCTGGTCTGAAATTTAATTTAATAAATCAGCTGTTTGTTTTCTTTTAATAAACGAAAATTTTATTCGAGAATATCCATCGGTTTCTTAGTAAACTTCAACAATATCCGACGCTCCTGTATACTTAA
Organism: Oligia fasciuncula; assembly: GCA_963082905.1. Taxonomy (NCBI): domain Eukaryota; kingdom Metazoa; phylum Arthropoda; class Insecta; order Lepidoptera; family Noctuidae; genus Oligia; species Oligia fasciuncula. The sequence goes on along the minus strand of CAUJBL010000005.1, from coordinate 19,149 downwards.
CTCCTTTGTTGACTGTACATTGTGTTAGTAACAATATTATTTAGCGTATGTCGGTACTTAATAACTAAAACAAGAAATTAACAAAATAAATAATGGATCAGGACCGTACCACTCGCACATGTAGCCTTGTCCAATGCTCCATGAACGAGCAATCCACGTCTATTCTCCCTGCAATAAGCGCATCAGGTATGTTTGCACTTGAGCGTCTGCAAACATACCTGATGCGCTACAAAAGCGTGGCAACCCCATCAACACGCGTTATTGTATAACACGCAGGGCATTGTAAGTCTTCTGCGTATGCTTCATCCATAGGCTGCACGTATAAAAAGACTGACAGTACGACTTAAATAAAGATATTTTTACCTGTGCAGTACAGCGTGCAAACCTACGGACCAGCATATTAGCTCTTACTGACAATGCCCTGCAATCCCTTTCAATATCTACATCAGCTGCGGGGTCCTCGGTGACCCAGTGGCCCAGGTAATTAAACTGTGCCACTCTTTTGAGAGCACTACCGTCCAATGTGACCTGAGGTACGTTGTCATAATTCTTCGTACCGGACTTGAACACCATCACTCTTGGTCGTGTTACACCTGGGTCCATGGCCCCCGCATAGCACTCACATACCTTTATTAAACGCCTGAGGGCACTAATCGATGGGCTCAGCAGCACCATATAAAAGGGTTCCGTTTTTCCTTTTGAGTTACGGAACCCTCATAATGCTTTGCTTAGGTCAATTACTCAACTACCCTTCAATATGTTTTGTGTTGCGTTGCGGAAGTGGTTGTTACAAGAAGTTTTTTATTTGATAGACGAGTTCTTTCAAAAGTGTCCCTCTAAATTTTATACAGTAAAGCACAGATATATTTAACTGATAAATAATTAATATCTTATATGTAAAAACTTGTACTATTGCATGCTAAATATTAGCCAAATGTGTGTTACTAAACATTTTATTATAAGAACTTCATGGTACCTACCTACCATATTTGATGCAATAAATGAATTGAATTGAATAATACCTACACACAAGAGGCTGAGATGTGGGATGAAAGCAGTGCACCCCAATTTCAAGTTCCACTCCTTTTTAATGAAAAATTATTTTAAAGGAGGATGGGCGAAATTGTATGTATAGCCCCCAAAGAGAGCAGTGGTAGCTCAGTGGTAATGGACCCAACTGGTATTGTTGAATAAGCAGACAGGCATGCAGTTCACTTTCTGTAATTAATTTCATCACCACTGCTCCCAAATCGGTCAGAGAACCATCGTGATCGCACGTCCAAGAACCAAAAATTCGAAGCCATGTGACATCCACCCACCCGCACTGGGCCCGCGTCCCCCACGCGGGCCCAGTGCGGGTCCTCTTACGGTCCTCTCACAGTGAAAGAACAAATAACATCTATAGAGACCATTATCAGAGAGCAATAACAATAACACACAATAAGTTTCAATAATACATGTAATAAGTCTCTATTATATATCTGAGGGCACTTGAGAGCGCCGCCACTGCCATCGCCGTGAAGTGTACGTCGCACTTCCCATTCATAACATTCAACGACCTCTCGATTTTCCACTCGTTTTCATCCTCTCTCATTTGATTCTCATCGAAATCTCTAGTAGCTATCATCTCCAAGAAACAACCTATTGAAGTTTGGAATTGAACTGGACCTTTGAGCCAGCTGTTGCGCAAAAACTGAGCGTGGCCGAAAAAGCCACAGACAGTAACTGAAACAGTTTAAAGATTTTGAATTATCGCTTCTTAGTATTTTTCAATTAAAATAATGATCGTATCATATTTTCACTTACTCTGCTCATACACGAGGTCAGGCAGTAAAAAGTTATTTAAGGAAATGAATTTCGCCTCGTTGAAACACTTCTTGCAAAACTCATCCACCATAGAATTGTCCCTGATTTCGGATATCACGTTACATCTTCGAGAAAAACGGGCAATGGCCATTAATAAAATCCTAAAAGAAATACTGATTATTTTATACCGACTGAAATAATGATGCAACCTGAAGTGGCAATGGGCCGGCCATATTAGCTATAGACGTCGTCTGGCGCCCATGTGGTGGTTTGGTCCCTGGGGTGGTCACGGCGTGCTATTTGTTCTGGTGCGCCGGTGATGGGGAGGAGGAGAGAGGAGAGGAGGGTCTGGTGACGGACAGCCGCGGCGGGTTCACGGATGAGTGCTAACGCGTGCCCGTGTTCCCGCCGTAAGCGGCAGAGGAGAACACCGTGGAGTTTTTTGTTTTAGTGGGTTAGAGTCCCACATAACTGCACTATCTCCCCGTGGTGCAGTGCAGAATGCATGAGCATACCTCCACGACAAAAAAAAAAGTGGACCGACTATCTTCGCAGGGCGGCTGGTAGCAGCTAGATGAGAGTTGTCGAGAATCGAGCTGAATGGCGGGCAATTGGAGAGGCCTATGTCCAGCAGTGGATTGCTTTAGGCTGCTGATGATGTTGTAGGTATTTACCTAGATTATTATATTATGATGGTGTGTGTGTATGAATACTAATATAATTTTTACATACATAGTTTAAGCGTTTAAGCCCTATATTTTTATCACACAAAGAATGATTTCAATTTAATTTAAACATTTCGAATTTATGGGTAGTTTGCACTTTGCTTCGAAAACGGTAGGCGACAGTTTCATTCCATGGGAGATTCAGTTCCAAAGTGAAAACATTTGTCCACCTAAGTATACTGTATACCTGAGGATTGCAACCCCAAATTCATACGAGTGGGGAAGAGGACTTCTCCGGAAGTCCAAGAATCTTTTCGTATTACGATTATAATTATACAAGACGTACCTGTGTGTCAGCCCATAGCCGAACTGGTTGCCTCCTTGCATCATCTGTTTGCAGCGATAGGGAATCAGGCAGTTAGGCCGAGGGCTTGCTTTTTTATCTACAGGATCAGTAAGCGCCAATAATGCTAAGCATGAATCTAAAGTAATATGTTAGATTAAAATCAATGAAATAATAACTTTAACCTAAGCCAAGGGGATGGTGCAGAAAAGCTCGTTTCTTAAAGAAACTTCAGGTGTTCCATATTGAACACCAAGAACTGGAAACCTTACCCTCGATGTAGTTACGATAGTAGAAACATTGTTTACAGCAGATATAGAGAATTTTGCAAAAGGTCGCCTGCATTAAAAGGTTTCATCCTACTTCACATTTTATAAAAACACTAGCTGCGCCCCGCGGTTACACCCGCGTAAATATCGGGATAAAAAGTAGCCTATATGTTAATCCAGGGTGACAACTACCTCCATACAAAATTTATCAAAATTGGTCCAGCCGTTTGAGCGTGAAGAAGTAACAAACACGCGCACAAGCACTCACAAACTTTCGCCTGTATAATATTAGTGTGATAATATTGGTGTGATTCTCAGACCTTCTTTTATTGGTTGAAATTATTAAACAAAGCCCAGTTAACCTATTTCGGCCGGCGTAGGTTTCATTTTTTCGAAATCGTACACGCTTTTGTGATAACTCTGCCATTTGCCAAAAATACTCTCCACTAGTTCTGGAGTGTAGATCTTCGTTTCATTCAGCAGATTCATATTGAATGTATCTGTCCTTAGCCACGTATTTGCCTGGTAAAAGAGTAGTGCCACTGAAAATAACCAAAATCAAAGAGTTGAAATGAACCAATGACCTGTAGATATTAATTTCAGATTTTCACAATAACATAGCATAACATCTCGGAGAATCTCGGACTGATTTGCCGATATTTCGATTGTGGAAATATATCAACATACCTGCTATAAAATAAGTACTTAAGTATTTCTTAAGGACATAATTATCTATACATTAATTGCAGTCTAAAATCTACAACGCAAAGAAAAATATTTTACATTTTTGGTACTGCCAATAGTTTGTCATATTTTTATGTTTTTGTACCATGGATTGGTAATACTCAGCCACAACGTCGTTCTTATGAAATATTATTTCCAAACGGGACTTTATTTTTGCAGGGATACTCGTTACTTCCTGTTGCAAAACTCGTTTCAAATTCACTGCAAAAGAAAAGTAGGTGAACATTTCATTCTAACGTTGTTCTTAATTTGTTTGCGCATCCGAGAATACTAATGGTCCGAAGTGCCCGTAGTAGGTACTTTTTCTATGACGGGTTGCGTTGCGCACTAAATCTGAATTCCATCCATATGATTTAAAATATTTTGTGACGATCTGTTCGGACAGCCATCGTCATTTCTCGAATTCGGATCGGATTCAGTGCGCAAACTCAATAAGGGTAACATTGATCTGAAAAATGTAGGTATTCGGATTGTTCGTAGGTATTTCGAATGTAACACCTCCACAAGGGCACCTAGTAAACGGTAATAGATGTGCGAGTGAACTAGCAACGAACGAAATCCATCGACTCATCATAATAAACTAAATTAATTTTTTATCATGAACGAATTGATTTCATCTGCAATAGAACGCATAGGTTAGTTAATTCTTTTCATTTTTCTGAACTGGTAGATACGATAAGGAAATGAAATGAGCTTTCAGTATTTTTTTTTATCCAATTATAACATTGACTACGCTTTGATTAGTGTCACTTCAACCATCAATTAAACCTTGAGTAAAAACTGATTCCAAAAAAAAAAACACTTTTTTTTTTCGGATGGGAAATCATTAAATGACCCCTCCCGCTCTGGGTGGAGCGGAAGGGAGTGTCAGACTCTTACTGACTAAAACCTACCCGTGTTAACCCTTTCGGACAATCCCGCTGACCCGGCAGGCTTCGGCCCTATGGGGCCCCTCCTCGATGCTGACATCTCTTTGAGGCGCGCGTGGAACACGTACGCGCCGTCCGGCACGGGCCTGGTCCTGATCGGACAGTGAGCTACCCATTACTCTCCGCCCGCAGGCCCGCGCCTACGGTGGCCGGGAGTCGTCACGCGGCTCCCTGAGCCATCCCGCCACCTCCTTCGCTAGCATGACTGCTTCGCAGAAGGAGGTGACTGCCTCCCACTCCCTCTCGCCCCGGACCATGGCTTGCACCAGGGCCGGACGCGAGAGGTCGCCGCCGCTGCCGATCGCCTCTACGAGGACACGGCGGTGCTCCGCCCAAGCGGGGCAGACCTCCACCGTGTGCTCCACCGTGTCCTCTGGGCGATCCTGGCAATGGTGACACCCGGGCGTTTCCTTCCGCCTGATGATGTGCAGGAACCTCCCGAAACGTCCGGTGAGGACCTGCGTCAGGCGGTAGGTGAGGGCGCTATGGCGCCTCTCTAGCCACTCTAAACTTCCGTCCGTCGTCGTTCGTTCTTAGTCTTATTGCCGCTATCGCGGCGTGCCCTGCGCTGGGTTGCGACAGTCGCTCCTTCCATGTCGCAATGAGATCGCGCCGGAGCTCCGTCCGCTCCGCAGCGATTTGCCGCGGAACACGCGCAAGCACTATCGCCTCCAGATTCCATGGCGGCAGCCCGGCAATTAGGCTTGCCGCCTCGCCAGAGATCGTGCGGTAGCCCCGGATGAGCCTTATGGCTACCACCTTCTGGAGCGCGTTCAGGTAGTGGGCGGCTCGCCGCCGCAGTGAACGCGCCCACATCGGGGCCCCGTATAGGGCCATGGACCGCATGACCCCCGCGTAAAGCCTCCAGCAGGAGGCGTTTGGCCCCCTCAGGTTGAGCAAGAGCCGCTTGAAGGCGGCCCCGGTCCGTTCCAGTTTGGGAGCCAAACGTCGGAAGTGCTCGACGAAGTTCCACCGGCTGTCGAGGACGAGACCCAGGTCGGACTTGTGCAATGCCACCTCCTGAACTGATTCCCAAAAAAAAAAAACTATTCACACTTAAGTTATAAAATTAACAATCTGTATGGTACAATCTTACCGTCTATCATAAACAATCCGAACTGCATATTCAAATCCACGTAATTCTTATGTTTGAAACAAAAATTTACCGCCTTTTCCAATGCACTTAGATAATAATCTAAATCCGATGCCGCCGGTAAATCCTGAATAATCTTTTTATATTCATCATAAGTCACACCACCCACCCAGTTCCCATAAATAAAAATCGTCACTAAAAAAAACAATATGGAAATACACGGGTGTAACGATGTAATGGATTTTAGCTCTTTCATCGCGAATTTTTTAATCCTATAATTTAATCGCGAGGATGTTTCAACATCTGAAGTCGAATGAAAATTGGCTGCATTTTGTTCAGTGCTATTGTTTTTATCTAGTGATAAAGGTGAGAAAAAGTTATGGCTGGGATGTAAAAAGTGCATTCCACATTGGGTAGGGCGGGGCTAGTTGAGCAATTTTTCAATTGAGCGGATATAATAGCTCCTTAATGATAAATCTCAATGAGTTGTTATGCGGCTTGATGGATTAGTAGTAAATTTATCCCTTAGTGAAAGTGTCCATAGCAATTTTTTTGTAACAAGTTGAATTTAAGAGCTACAGCTGTTTAAATGCAGAAAGTCAAGTACGCTCAATGGTGAGGTAAGTTGAGCAAGGGTATGGGGCAAGTTGAGCACTAAGAATGTCTAACCAAACCATGGGTGAACCCATGGTTTGGTTAGACATTCTGTTGACTAGAGATGAAGTAAAATATGTGTTTGACAATCAGCTCTTTATTTATGGGTCATATTCAAAATAATTGTAAGTTACGGATAGGAAACAGATATGAATATTATTTGATTGTAACAGAAAAATAACAGAAAGGAATTATTAGGGCAAGTTTAAATAGCACACGTTTATAACAGGCTACGAGTGCGAAGTCGGTGTGGGTCGCTAGGTGGGTACATAATGAAATAACATTTTGGTGATCGTATTTTAGTTGGTATAATTGCCATAAATTCATCATCATCATTGCCATAATGCCTTATCTCCGAAACTACCGAGCCTAAAATGTTGATATTAATATTAAGGCAAAAGGATTCTAATGATTAGAATTATGTAAAGCCATATTTGTTATGGTCGTGAATCATATTTTAATCAACATACAACTTTACACTGACCTGTAAATTGCAAAAAACCTGAGTCAATTTGAATTTCGCGGGCTACCTTGGCGCATCCCCCTTAACTGATACTGAGACGGCCGACGAGAGGCTGAGTACGCCTCGGCGAGGCTGCGCGGTTAGTATAAAAGGCTCAAGCAGTGAGGACTGAGGATACGCAGTAAAACATGCACACACAGACAATACATGGCACAGCAATGCAATACATGGCACAATATACGCAAACTTTACATACTTCAAATAAATTTAAGTAAGTAAAAAAAAATGTTTTGGCTAACCTGCGGTGCACTAAGTACCTATTAATATTTTATTTTCATTAATTCATACATGAGACAATGTGAATAACGCCTAATCATTCATATCTGTTACGTAACGGAAAAAAGTGACAAATAAAATAACGTATATGAATTAATTGCACGTGTCTATCCTACAAATCTATTTATTTCCACACCAATTCACATGATTATACGAATATTTTATAGTTATAACAAATATCACAATACAGCCCTTTCCTAGTATGAGTAATAAAACAGTAAGTACTTACCGCTACTGTAAACGACTCACATTGAATATTTACTTTTAAAAGTCTAATTTTCTTCGACAACGAAACGAGCTGAAAAACTATATTGAACAAAATGGCAAAGAGTTTATTCTTACGCGTCGTGTAGTAACAGCTAGTGAACTAATTTTGCCAGTATTTCAAATTTCTTTATTGCCATGGAAATAATGTTAAAATAGCATAACAGAGAAGAATAACAGATATGTGCAAAATCAGGACACTCATTAATAAATTAAATTTGGAGTACACTAAATAGTATTTTATATTTTGTTTAGTAAAGTGTTGAAAGTTTAAACAATATTCTCTGAATATATTTTTTTTTTAACTTTTATAGAATGGTTCATAATTAAATTATTTTTTTTAGTTTAACGTTAAAGACGTGGACATAGAATACTTGTATGAAACGGATCCTACGCAATGTCTGGTTTAATTTTTTTAAATGAATTGTTTAGGTTTACCAAATGTTTCGTTGTTTTTTAATAAGCTCAAATAAATATTTTATCTGTTTGTTTATGAAATTCTAGTCAGTTGCATCTCGTTATGAAAATAATTGGGTTGGACATTAAGACAGTAGTAAATATACAATTATTTTGAATATGACCCTTATAGTCTTTACAAAACTTATAGTAATATCTTAGAATAATTAACCAAAACTAGAATCAAGAAAACATTAACGTATCTTAAGATTAACTTCAGCATTAGATTAGTCTTTCTGTTTAAAATCAGACTTAAATGTTTATATTATTACCCATATATCTTATATCTTAAAAAAAATAATTAGATCTTTGGAACTTAATGGTCATTGTCACTGTTGCAATTGACAAAAATGAAAGTAAGTTTTCATCGTTGACAGCCTTTGCAGCATTTTTTAAATCTTTAGTACTGTAAGAACATCTTGTAGTCTTCCTCTCATAAGTCCGCATCCTAACAAAAAATAAAACATTCATTACCTACTTTAGTTGTTTGAGTCGTGGGGTAAGTTGAGCAACTATAGCTCAACTAACCCCAACCCGGAATTTTAAAACAAAAGTGAGGATAAAAAAATCGTAAGAAGAAGAAGAAGTACCCAGAACCTCTCAACTCAACATATCAAAAGTACAATTACCCGATTGATAACAGCGGTGCGATTCTGTAAAAATCTCACCGTGAAAACTTAGGTGAAGTGAGCGTGGAGTGAGCTGTCAATAGTGTCAATTCATAGAAAAACAAACTCACTTCACCTAAGCTTTCACGGTGAGATTTTTACAGAATCGACCGGCTGATAACAATTGACTAATATATACAGGGTTATTTGTAAAACACCAGCAACCTCTTAAGAGGTCATTGTACTCATCATTATGAACAACTTTTACTATGGGACCAAACCTGAAATCGCGAAAAAAAAACAGCTGTTCCCTACATTTATGTTCGTATAACTCGTCAAAATGTAGGGAACAGCTGATTTTTTTTTCGCGATTTCAGGTTTGGTCCCATAGTAAAAGTTGTTCATAATGATGAGTACAATGACCTCTTAAGAGGTTGCTGGTGTTTTACAAATAACCCTGTATATAATTTTACTTTTTTCTGGTCATTTTTTTGGTCACAAAATAAACAAAACTTGGGCGGGCGCTTCACTTGCTCGTCGAGCCGCCACTAGCGATCGCGTGGTGTGGTGATTACCCCTCACGCGAGCGCGACCCCTTCTTTCCGCCATACGATGCCTGTGCGTACGGTGAATAGTTTGCGAGATATTTCGAATGCCCAACATGCCCCTTTGCTCAACTAGCCGCGCCCTACCTTTACGTTAAACTTCCTTTTTCTTTTATGGGAAAACTATTTTAAAAGGAGGTTGGAAAAAAATATATGATGAGTCTCTACCACCAGTTACGACCACTCAGGCATGCCTCATTAGAAAGGTCTATTCCAGAAGAAAGTTATCTTAAACTAGGTAGATCTTTACACAATTTAATATTTATCTTTACAAATAAATAAAATTGAAGTATTTATCTGTTTGTAATGTCTTAATAATAGCTTTGTACTATAGTACATTATGATACTTGTGTGCTATGTTGATCATTATACTCGAGGCGATATTATTCGCGCGAGCCGCAGGCGAGAGCGATAAGAAAGCCGAGTGTATATTGATTAATGCACACGCGTTTCATACGACGTTTTTCAACACACTTGCGAGGAAAAAAAAACAGACTTGTATTGTTAAATATTAACTTGTATGGAAAATGGCGCGCTGGTTTTGTTTTCCCGCGCGCCGTGCTAGCCAGCACTAGCGATGCGCGCGCAACATTGACTCTCATTTTAAATGTATTAGTCTTTGGCACTGACAAAACCGTTAAACAGCTTATAGAAAATAAATAATAATAAAAACAAACTAGCTAATGTTTAGACTGATCGTAGTGTTGTCGTACGTCAAATTGTAGTGTATTTAGTATGGAATTAGAAAGTACTATTGAGAAATATACATTCGTTCAGAGAGAATCCGCAATAATAGAACGCCAGCGGAAGGGACCACGGACTAATTTAAGGTATTCACCTTATTATATATCAGGTTGTATCTTGATCAATTAGGATTCGCGACTACCTATCTAAATATGTATTTACAGAATTATAGTCATTAGGATTGAATCCTTAAGTTACATTTGTTCCTTAAGAACTTTTTTCCATAAGAGATTTGTTCTTAAGGAACAAATCTAACTTAGAAAGATGTATTAATGATTATAATTCTGTATAGAGGTACCTGTTATAGCCGCAAATCATATTTTGATCAAGATACAACCTGACACCGACCTGAAAATTGCAAAAAACCTAAGAAAATTTGAATTTCGCGGTATACCACTGCGATGGCATTCACCTTAAATTGTCCGTAGTCCCTGCGCACTCACCTTAAGGTAAATAAATATTAGTTCATTTTGCGACCAAGGACCATCCAGACTATTAAAAAAAAAAAAAAAATAGCCCGCGGATTTCTTTTGGCATGAAGTCTCTTTGATGAGATTAAAAAAGCGCGCGACTAGTAAATAGCTAACTGTGGTATTACAGCACAAGTGGATTAAAGTAAAGAAAAAGCACGCGTTCGTAATACACGCCATTATGGACCTAAAAACGGTTCAATAAGAGCTACTTTACGAGCAAGTGTGTTGAAAAATACATTATGAAAGTATACTTGTTTTTACAAGTTTACTTGGAGAACTAATAACAGCCGCACGGATCGATCGATCAGGTAAGCTACGCTAGCCGCGGTTGGTCCGTGGATGGGTGACCATCTTAACATACCAAGACCCCTCCGTGCCTCGGAAAGCATGTTAAGCCGTTGGTCCCAGCTTTCATTCGTGAATCTTTGACAGTTAGGTAAAGTGAGCTGTCATGCTAGGGATTGACTATTGACAGCTCACTTTAAGCTCACTTCACCTCAGTATTCACGGTGAGATTTTTACAGAATAGCATTACTGTTTAATTTTTCTTTTTGTTACTTTTTTTTAATATAATTTGGTTTTTAATTTTTGACTGTGTTTAGTTTGTGATGTGTCGCAATATAGTAGATTGTTTTACAAGTTTTTCATTTCGAATATAAGGAAAGTAAAAAATAGTAGTTTTTCTAAAATATTTATTGATGACATGAACATGAATATTACCTATTTAATAGTCTCTTTTAAATTTGAAATATGGAACACACCGCGGCATAGCCACATAAGTAGGTAGATTCGGTTCACCGCCGCGGCGGGTCGTCCCACTTACTAAGTTTTTTTTTTAAATTAACACTGGCTGTTTATAAACTCAGAAGACTGCTGCAATTTTCTTAATTATTAAAAAAAAACGTAGCAGACTACCTAAGCAAATTTAGTTCTATTTTTTAAATTAATTCCCGCCCTAGAGAGGGAAGCAATTACTATGAGTCGTTCCCGCCCTAAGGTGGGAAGCAGCGTCTTCCACCCGCTATTTGGATCAAACAAACACTACTTTCCGAGCATGAGAAATGAAAAATAAATTTTCTTTCTTTATCTATACTATAGCTACAATTATGCTGATACTGGGTACATCTCAGTACTAACCATTTGATTGAAAGTTCAACAAATCTCGAAAAGCATGACATCGATTTGCGTTTCAATTATAATGCGCATGAAACGACAGTCATCTATTTCTAGATAACGACTTTAAACAAACTCCTATAAACTTTACCGAAATTGAAAGTAAAGGGACATTTACAGTATTAGAATGCGAGTGTATGAAGGTTACCTTTAGCACCACTTTGTGTGGTGTCCCCAAGGAACCCGGCCCGAATGTCAATTCGACTCCTAATTAGGCCGTTTATGGCACTATTCTGTTATGTTACTTTATGGTACGTAGGTGCTTTACGAACTGTAGAATTCGTGGACATTTTTGGGTTTGAAATTTATGAAGAGAGCTGACTGACAGCTGACAAGATATTTAATTTATAAGATATACGATGTGTGCGACTATTGACTGACAATTATTGATGCAAATATCAATTTATTCATGCGATTTTTTTTGTCAGTTTTTTACCTATTTCTTTAGGTATAGCCACCTAGACGATACAAGTTCCTTTTTATTGTCTTGGCACTACATTCATCGAAAGAAAAAGATATAATTATTCAAAAAATGCTATGTCAAATTTTATGTGTAAGCGTTTGCTTGCGCACTGAATCCGAATTCGAGTTCCATCAAAATTGTAAATGCCCCAAATTCGGATCTAGTGCACAGACCTTGATACAAATGGTAGGTACCACTGGATTTGAATCGGATAAGGTGCGCAAACGCACTTACTTGTGTTATTTCCAGTTTCCGCAAAATGACAATATATTCCCTCAATTTACGGAATAGGTACGTATATACAAAAAAAATATTTGAATATTTTTATAAAAGTTAGTGAACTAAAATAAACTGTTCACACATACAAATTAGTTCGTGATTATGTTGTTGATTATATTATTAGAACAACGTTACTCAACAACGTTACGAACTCTCATACACATTATTTTATGAACCATCCGCTTATACTAATATTCCATCCACGTATGACGACTGCTCTGAAAGCTGCACTCTGTTAAATGAGATTCAGTTTATTTCTGATAAAGTACTCAGTGCGCTCAATGCATTGGATTCTTCTAAAGAGCCAGGATCGGATGGTCTACCAGTAACTTTCCTTAAACAGACAGCCGTTAATCTGTGTATACCCCTGCATATTATATTTAATCAATCTATTTCTCAGGGTTGTTTTCCGCAAGCATGGCAACTTGCAAACATAACACCTATTTACAAGTCGGGACCTAAGGATGATGTCGTGAATTATCGTCCTATATCAATACTGTCAGCTTTGTCAAAGGTTTTTGAGAGACTAGTTCATAATAAAGTATACCCTCTACTGCACAATACTATCATTCAACAACAGCATGGATTCGTCAAAAGAAGATCAACTACAACCAACCTGGTAACTTTTGTGGATTACTTGTTCAATAACATGGACTCTCGTATTAAAGTAGATACTATTTATACTGATTTCCGGAAGGCTTTTGACAAGGTTGACCATCAGCTTCTCTTGCATAAGATTGCCTTTAATGGTGTACGTGGTGATCTTCTGAGATGGTTCTCTTCTTACGTTTCTAATAGGACTCAGAGGGTTGTGATAAACGGTTTCATTTCCAGCACCCTAAGTGTTACCTCTGGAGTGCCTCAGGGCTCCATTTTAGGACCTCTTTTATTCATCATATTTATTAATGACATCAATACATGCTTTCAGAATTCAAAATTATTACAATACGCAGACGATCTAAAATTTTTAGGCCTGTTAAAAGTTTGCACGATTGTCTACTCTTACAGGAAGACCTAGATACACACATCAAAAGTATCTAGGGATCAACATATACTTTTGCAATAACTTTTCTCCTGATTGATATTAATTAAAATTTTCTTTAAGGATTCATCAAATAAAGTGTTTCCGTTTGTCACAGTAACGATAAACCAAGTCACCTTTGCATTAATAAAGAAATTTGCCATTTTCCTAATAAAGGGATTTTTGACATTTGAACCACTAACACAAAAGTTCGAAAAAAAGACTGAAATAACAGTTTTCTTTAAAATTTTATTGGGTAACTTAAACAATTAATAATCCGTGTTTCTACCGCGAACACTAACAACACAAGAACATCGGTTTGGCATACTCAAAATGAGTTCATCCAAATCACGCTGTGGAATGGCCGCCCATGTTCGTTGCAACAACAAAAAAAGGTCTTCTTGCGACTGGATACCCTCCATATTCGGCAGAGCTCTTCTCTGTAGCATATCCCATGCATGCTCAATCGGGTTCAAGTCTGGCGACTGAGCAGGCCAGGGCAGGACATTGATGTTAGCTGCGGCGAGAGTCTGTCTTACAACTCTTGCGGCGTGCGGTCGTGCATTATCATGCATTAACTGAAATAAGGGACCGATTTGCACTTGTAGAGGAACGATGACGTCTGATACAATCGTCTCAGCATAAATTTGAGCGTTGAGGTTGCCTCTGATCCAAATCAACTCAGTTCTTCCGCCGATCCAAATACCCGCCCATACCATGATGGTTCCACCACTATAAGGATGGACTTCCTGGCAGGATTTTAATCGCTGTTGGCGTCCAGGGGTTCTCCAGTGTCGTATACGTCTTGTATCCGGTCTCATACCAAAACGAGACTCATCAGAAAAGCACACGAAACGCCATTGTTCTTCTGCCCAATTTCTGTGTTCAAGAGCCCATTGATATCGAATCCTACGATTGTGCATTGCTATAGGTGGTACCCGTAGCGGTCTTCGGGAATGAAGGTTCACTTCATGCAAGCGGTTTCTGACTGTTTGGTCGCTAATTAAGTTCCCTGAAGAGTGATGAAGCCTCACGGCTAACATCATGGCGGTTATTGTTGGAGCTCTTCGAGTTAAGATTTGAATGTATCGGTCTTGTCTCCGTGTGGTGCAGCGATACCGTCCTTCATGGCGCTCAGCCACGGTACCAGTGCTTCGGTAACGTGTCCAAAGTCGACTGATAACACTCTGACTTGTATTCAGAGCTAAAGCCACAGTACGTTGCCGGGAACCAGCTTCTATCATTCCCACGGCTCTGAGCATTTCTTCCCTGCTTAAATGACGTCGCCGCTCCATAATAACGTTGGTTTTAATCAGTAGTAGGGAAACAGTAGCACTAATAATGTCTTCAATGCGTTGTATGTTTTTTTATGGAAAATATTGACAGCTGATTTTCATCTTTTACTCGAATTTGATTCACAGTTCCTGATTCAAATTATGAAATGCACCAAAAAGGATCCATATAAATTTATAAAATCATAAATTTATTACAAAGCCACATCTCAATCTCAAGAAATCCGCATAAAAATGCTTGATCCCTAGACACTTTTGATGTGTGTAGGTTCTCTTCATACTGTTCAATTAATAAACTACAACTTAGCATATCTAAATGTTGCTGTATAAGTTTTACTAAAAACAAAAAATTTATCGCACATCCTTACTCTTTAAATAATGTGATTTTAACAAGAGAAAACCTAGTGCGCGATCTTGGAGTTCTATTGGATGACAAATTACATCTTGACATTCATATTGGTAAAATTATAAATAATGCTTTCCGTATGTACGGTTTTGTGATGAGATCAGCCACAGAGTTTGTCCGCCCATATACATATTTATATCTTTACAAATCGTTAATCAGGTCCCAGTTAGAATACGCTGTTGCGGTATGGAATCCCTTCTATAATACTCAGATGCGATTGAAAAAGTTCAAAGTAAGTTTTTGAAAGCCATGCATTTCCGTTGTTATCGTACTTATGCATCTTATGGTGATCTTTTGAATATGTATAAGTTACATAACCTTAAGGCCAGACGTATTATTTTGGACATAATGTTTTTATTCGGTCTATGTAATAACGCCTATGATTGTATGGATATCACTAATAGGATTAGCTACGTGGTACCTAGAACAACCATAAGCCGTGGGGTGCGCGGACGACCCCTATTTGCAATACCTTCTAGTCGTACGAATGCAGGCTTACGAGCACCCCTACGTCGTCTTACTGGTCAATATAATAATCTATTTAAAAATATTGACATCTTTGCTCTTCCAACCAATAAATTCAGAGGCCTTGTTCGTGACACTGTTTTGGATATTGTTCCATAATAGTGACTCTTAGACTGTTTTATAACTTCTTGTCTATCTTTTTTTTTCTTTGCATGCCTGTTTAGTGTTTAGTTTTATCATTAGCACTGTAATTTTATTGTAACTATCTCATTGTAAGCGTACATCGCACTTTTCTTTATAATATGTGGAAAATGTCGTGGGTTATACATTTACTCACTCTGTAGCTCATATTTTATGTAATACTGTAATGTGTAACCGTTTATTTTCCCAAATAAATAAAAATAAAATAAAACGTTATCCAATTTCGATCAAACAAGTATATTATTTTATTATGCAGAGTGCATAACAAGGTGATTACTTTACATGTGATTACTGTATTTATTGCAATTTTATATTATTACGGACGACAAATAGTATTTTTGAACTCATACTATTATGAAATAAGTCTTATCACAAAATTACAATCGGTACTTATTCCAAGAGAAAATCGCTGTTGAATTTTGCTAATTGTGTACAGTCAACAAAAGAGATAAGTATGCAGGATCGTCGGTTCCAAACACCAAATTTAATTTTTCCGGCTTTAAAATCGGCAATCTTCTTTTTAACACACTTGCTCGTAAAGTGGCTCTTATTGAACCGCTTTTAGGTCCATAATGTTTACTTTAATTCACTTGTGCTGTAATACCACAGATAACTACATAAATTTACTAGTCGGAGATGCGCGCTTTTTTAATCTCATCAAAGAGAATTCATGCCAAAAGAAATCCGCGGGCTATATTTCACTTTTTTTAAAAATAGCCTGTATTGTCCTTGGTCGCAAAATGAACTAATATTTATTTCCCTTAAGGTAAATGCGCAGGGACCACGGACAATTTAAGGTGAATGCGTAGTGGTGGACCGCGAAATTCAAATTTTCTTAGGTTTTTTTCAATTTTCAAAAGGTAGTTTTCGTATGAAGAAGAATGGGCAATAAACTCCACCGTTAGGTACTCTTTTAAAATGTTTTACAAGGTCTTGTATACATAATATAATTATATGTGAACACGATGCACCCATAATAAAATTAGTCTACCACAAAAGGTAAAAAGAATTAAAAATTAAGCAATGACAGGTAAATCAAATTATGTGATTATAATTATACATGGTGCTCACATATTTACAAATTATTTTTAAAAAAATGCAAAAGTGTGTGAGCCACTTTAGTCACAGATTGTAAAAATGAAATAAAAAAATTAATTAAATTAGGAACAAGTTTGATATTGTCTAGATTTTCCTATGGAGCAGGACCAGCATGTTTCCAAATATTCTTATCTTGGATATAATCCTCTAATTTATAATATACTTGTTTACGAAATATGTGTGTTTGTTATGAAAAATAAGCAACTATTTAAGACTGCAAATGATGTCAATCCTCGGAACCGACGAGATCCATATAAACTGGTGTTAAATGATTTGCCTAGACTGTCTAAATACAATCGTAACTGCTTGGCAATGTGTGTGTGCATTTATAATAAAATACCTAGGCATTTCAAAGCATTATATACAAAATTATTTAAAATTAAATTTCATAAGTGGTTACTCGAGTGTAGTTTTTATAGTGTAAAAGAATTTATAGATAAAAAATGTTGATGTTTGTTGAAAAAAAAAACGGTTGTTGTTGCTTAATTTAATTTATTTATTCAGTTTCGGACAACTAAACAGTCTATCTTAACTTGTTTTTAAAATTTTGCATGCTATGTTTTATCCTAGCTAAACATGCTTGTGCCTCAATTTGTATTTAACACCCTTGTATACCATGTTTTACGCAAATAAATATTCTATTCTATTCTATTCTATTACAAAGTGTACTTTTAATATGAGTTTTAAATTTTCTTTCATTTAATTGCAATATGTCACAAGGTATTTTGTTGTAGCATATAACACAGTAGGCCCATAAAAGATGTATGTACTTTAGATAATCTGAAAAAAGGTTGATCTAATTTATCTTTATTTCTAGTATTAAAATTATGCCTATCACTTATTTTATTAAAAAGATGTTGATTTTTTCATAAATACATAATATTTTCATAAATGAATTGGCAAGGTACCGTCATGATATTAACCTTTTTAAATAGTTCCCTAAGAGATTCGCGGCGACGACGTAGATTGTAAATGGCACAGCTCTCTATTGTAAAATAAAAATGGATTCAATGTCAGCAGCCCGACCCCGTAGTAAAATGCCATAAGACATAATACTGTGGAAGTAACTTAAATACTTAGACCAAACGCGCGGTTTCTACATCTGCACGCGTAGCATGAACACTTCTATCTCTACGAAGAGTAGACACATTGCTTTCTATACAAAGTGACATTTCAGAAGAAAGTTTTCTATCCCAACTGTCAAAATCACATTGACAACTGACAGTTGTCTAAGAGATTTTGTAATCGCCACAGACTACAATATAATGCAGTAGAAAACTTTCTACTCGGCGGCCACAAAGTAGTAACGGATAACTACAAAATCCCGTAACGACTGTCAAACGTCCACGAATCACAGTCGGAGCCAATGGCTTAACGTGCTTTCCGAGGCACGGAGGGGTCTCGGCATGTAAAGATAGTCACCCATCCATGGACCAACCGCGGCAAGCGTAGCTTAAACTGATCGATCAACCTGTGCGGCTTTTATTATTTAGCCACGGACCCCTCCTTATAATGTGACTTATTATCAATAAAAATTAAGAATCAAAAAGAAAAAAAACCTATGACAACAAAGAATTATTATGTAAGAGTGAATTTCGTAAAAAGTGCAGTTGACTCTTTCTATTTTGCTGCCGTCGTACTGTCTACACCACAGACAGAGAACAAAAAAGAAGAAGAAAAGAAGAAGAAGAGAAGAAGTAAGTACCCTTGTCTACACGGAACGTCATCTTTGTCTACTCTTCCGTCGACAAATCGGTGCTCATGCTACGCGTGCTGTTAATTGTCTTATCTTTCTAACAGCATAAGCGGCGGAGCTTAGCCGGCTCGCAATATATGTAATGAGGTCCCCATTGTAATTTCTCGTCTAGCGTGATTCCTAGGAAAACTGTCTGATTAATAAATTCTAGTTTTTGGTCATTCAATATGATTTCACATTCGCTACTTCTAACATTCGGTAATTTAAATCTAATGCATTTGTTTTTTTTTCGCGCCGCGATTCTCTCATTCGTGGAGACGGCCCCTTAGGGTTTTATAGTTACCGCTGACGTATTGTTGGTCTTATCTGTCCAATTGTGGTAGGTACCTACCTACTACTTGTTGTTGCTATAACATTTTCCCTATAGTTATAACGTCAAAATAACATTTAATAAAAGCATTGAAATCATATCTTATCATTAATATTCATTCATATTTTATACTAGCTTCTGCCCGCGACTTCGTACCTACGCGGATCCTGTTGCTTATGCCAGCGACAACGGGGTCGTCAAAATCGAAGATCTGAAACGTCTGATGTCGAATT
>CAUJBL010000004.1:25000-63000 GCA_963082905.1 Oligia fasciuncula | reverse complement strand
GGCTGCCAAGAGCACCGTCGTTCCTGCGACGGTGGCTGCGGAGGGGGGTGCGATGACCATCGATGGATAGGGTCGAACATCGCATCCTCCAGGCGAACGCCAACCACTGCAGGGCAGCCCAGGATCTGCTGATGCAGACCATGGCTGAGTGGTTGGTGGACTTGGCGGTGGTCGCCGAGCCTTACTCGGTCCCCGGCCGTTGGCTGGGCGACCGGGACGGCTTGGTGGCGTTGGTGTCGCGGTCTTCCACGGACTCCCCTCCCCTCTCGCTCTTAGAGAGGGGACCGGGATACGTGGCCGCCGCGTGGGGAGACATGGCCCTGGTAGGGGTCTACTTCTCCCCAAACCGCCCTCTCTCGGACTTTGAGGATTTCCTCGAGGTCCTCACCGCAGTCGTAGGGAGGGCGGCGCCACGCCAGGTCGTGGTGCTGGGCGACCTAAACGCCAAGTCGGCGGCCTGGGGCAACCCGGCCGCGGGTTGCAACGTCCGGGGACGTGCCGTCGAGTTTTGGGCGGCCTCGTGCGGTGTGTCCCTCCTCAACAGGGGGGCGGTCCACACGTGTGTGCGGCAACACGGCGGGTCGGTGGTGGACGTCTCGTTTGCCACCCCCGCGCTAGCCGCCCGCGTCGTCAACTGGCGGGTGGAGATGGTGGAGACGTTGTCGGACCACCGATATGTGCGGTTCGACATCTCCACCCAGGGGGGGGGGACGGCCCGCGCCGGGCAATCTCCCTTCCCGCGTTGGGCACTCACCCGCCTGGACCGGGAGGCAGCCGAGGAGGCGGCCTTTCTCCAGGACTGGCTGTCGCCCCCTGTCGAGGTCCTGGACGTGGACGCCGCAGCGGTCCGGCTCAGGGGGTCCCTGACCGAGGTGTGCGACTCCAGCATGCCTCGGTCACGCCGCCCGCCTCCCCGTCGTGCCGTCTATTGGTGGACGGAGGAGCTGTCGGGTCTCCGGAGCGCCTGCGTGGCGGCCAGAAGGGCCTACACGCGGAGCCGACGCCGCAGCGCCCGAAACCGAGTCCCCGCGGAAGAGGACCGCCTTTACGCCTCTTACCGAGAGGCGAAGACGGTCCTGAAGGCTGCGATGGGCGCTGCAGAGGACTCGGCGAGGGCCGAGATGCTGGAGGGTCTCGACAGGGACCCTTATGGGAGACCATACAAGGCGGCGCGGAACCAGCTCCGCCCCTATGGTCCCCCCCTGACGGAGACCCTCGAGCCAGCGTTGCTGGATGGGGTGGTCCGGTCCCTGTTTCCACGCAGGACCGACTTCGCCCCACCAACGATGGCTCCCCCGCAAGGGGCGGCTCCACCGGAGGAGGAGGTCCCCCCGGTGACGGCGTCGGAATTCCGCGAGGGGGTCCTCAGCCTCCGCGCGAAGAAGACGGCCCCCGGACCAGACGGCGTCCCGGCACGGGTGGTGGCGATCGCCGCCTCGCAAATGGAGGACAGGCTTCGGGACCTCTTCAGCGCGTGCTTTACGGCTGGGAGGTTCCCGAAGCTCTGGAAGGAGGGGCAGCTCTGCCTCCTCCGAAAGGAGGGACGCCCGGTGGACTCCCCATCGGCATACCGGCCCATCGTCCTGCTCGATGAGGTCGGTAAGATGTTCGAGGGGATCGTCGCGTCCCGGCTCGCTGGTCTTTTGCGGGGAGTGGGGCCGGACCTGTCGGACGCCCAATTCGGCTTCCGTCGAGGGCGTTCGACGATCGACGCGCTGGCCCTGCTCAAAGGCCAGGTGAAGGAGGCGGTGGAGGCGGGGGACGGAGTGCTGGCGGTGTCGTTCGACATTGCAAATGCCTTCAACTCCGTTCCCCACTCGACGATATTGGAGGCGCTCCGATATCACGGAGTGCCCCAATACCTGCAGAGCCTCCTGGCCAGCTACTTGGAGGGCCGAGAGGTCCTCCTCGTAGACAAGACGGCCACAGTGAGGCGGTACGGCGCAGAGTCCGGTGTTCCGCAGGGGTCAGTGCTGGGGCCCCCCCTGTGGAACATCGGGTTCGATTGGCTCCTGCGGGGAGCCCTCCTTCCGGGCACGAGTGTCATCTGTTACGCGGATGACACTCTCCTCACTGCCCGGGGGAGGAACTTTGGAGACGCGGCCTGTCTGGCCTCGGCTGGCGGATCCTTGGTCGCAGAGAGGATCCGCCGGCTCGGATTGAAGGTGGCGCTGCACAAGACCGAGGCCGTATTCTTCCGCGGGCCTCGGCAGCGCTGCCCTCCCGACGCGCACATCGTCGTAGAGGGCGTCAGGATAGCGGTCCAGCCCCAGATGAAGTATCTGGGTCTGGTGCTGGACGACAGGTGGCGCTTCGGCCCGCATTTCAGCGGGCTGTCGACGCGCCTGTTAAAAGCTGCTGACGCCCTCTCGTGGCTCCTCCCGAACCTGGGGGGGCCCAAGGAGAAGTGCCGGCGCCTGTATGCCGGCATCCTCAAAAGCATGGCCCTATACGGGGCCCCCATCTGGGCGGACTCCCTCCGAAGGAGGGAGAATGCGACCGCCCTCCGCAAGCCCCAAAGGGCCATTGCACTGCGGGTGGCGAGGGCCTACCGCTCCGTGGGCTTTTCGGCGGCGTGCGCTCTGGCCGGCACCCCTCCTTGGGAGTTGGAGGCTTGGGTGCTGGCCAGAGTCTACGAGTGGACTGCGGAGCGGAGGGCGCTCGGGGAGCGCCCCGTCGCCGAAGAACGAGAGGCGGTGCGGCGGGAGGCGAGGGACGCCATCGTCCTCCACTGGACGGAGGACCTCGCCACCGCCGCCTTTGGCCGCCGTACGTTGGACGCGCTCGGTCCGGTCCTGCAGGGCTGGCTCGAGCGGTCCCACGGTTTCCTCTCTTTCCGCCTGGTGCAGGTGTTGTCCGGTCACGGCTGTTTCGGAACGCACCTGCACCGGATTGGAAGGGAGGAGACCCCGGCCTGCCACGACTGCGGCGCGGCGGAGGACACGGCACAGCACACGCTCGAGGTGTGCCCAGCGTGGTCCGAGCTGCGCCGCGGTCTGACCGCGGTGGTCGGACAGGACCTCTCGCTCCCCAGCGTGATCAACGCCATGCTGGAGAGCGAGGGGGCCTGGTCAGCGGTAGCCTCCTTTTGCGAGGACGTAATCTCGCAAAAGGAGGAGGCGGAGCGCGCGCGGGAGGATGACCCTCTCGCTGCGCCGCTCCGCAGACGAAGGGGTCGGAGAAGGCGCCGTCCTCTCCCTCCTCATGGTGGCGATGGGCGGGCGACAGGCACGGGGGTGCCCTCGCCCGCATTGCACCCATCACCACCTTCGTCTCTCACTCCCGGGCCCTTCCCCCTCCCCACGGGGGGGGCGTGAGGGGTCCGCCTTGGAGGGCCATCGTCGGCGGAGGACTGGACGTCAAGGCTTTGCCGGTTTCCCAGTCCCCCGCCACTCTGACGAAGCGGGAGTGTCGCTGGGTTATTTTAGTGGGTATACCGGGTCAGCCCGGGGAGTCCCACATAGCCCCCCATCCCCCGATGGGCGGGTATGCGTAATGCATTTTTTCCCAGCGCAAACAAAAAAAAAAAAAAAAAAAAAAAAAAAAAAAAAAAAAAAAAAAAAAAAGGTTAGGTTGGGGGACCACCCCACAGTGCTTACGTCCTCGTCGTGTCCCCTGGAAACGGCCCAGCTCTGACCACCGTAACGGAGTGGCAGACTGGGTACGGCCAAAGTGCACTGTGCATTCGCAGCTTATTTTATCCTTATCTCTGCCTTGTCGAGTTTGCGAACCTGTTGGAATTGTCATGTCTAGCCCTATGCGGGATGCCTGCGGGCGCTTTTCGAAGCAACCAAAAGGCCCTTCTCAGGGCCAACCAAAAGGCCCTTCTCAGGGCCAACCAAAAGGCCCTTCTCAGGGCCAACCAAAAGGCCCTTCTCAGGGCCAACCAAAAGGCCCTTCTCAGGGCCAATCCGACGCTTCGGCGTCAGAGGCTGGCCGCGCGACTTCTGCGGCCAGCTTCTTCGCAACGGCGGACGAGTCGTTGTCAGACGACTCGATACTGA
Source organism: Oligia fasciuncula (assembly GCA_963082905.1). Taxonomy (NCBI): domain Eukaryota; kingdom Metazoa; phylum Arthropoda; class Insecta; order Lepidoptera; family Noctuidae; genus Oligia; species Oligia fasciuncula. The sequence continues at coordinate 58,996 of CAUJBL010000004.1, read as the reverse complement.
CTGTGTCGGACGCGGACGACTCCATCGAGCGATCGCGGAAGCGCATCCACCGGAGTGGTGGGTCCGAGGGCTCCTCGGGCTCGGGGTCGACGCGGTTGCCGAAGGCTGGAAGGCCGACGGTGGCCGCGGAGACCCATGTCGTTGGGCTCTCGAACGCCCAGCGCCAGCTGGATCTGGCTCGGCGGGCTCAGCTCCAGCAGGAGCTGGAGGAGCGGGTCGCTGCCGCGGAAAAGCGGGCGCACGTCGCCCGGGCCAAGTCCGGGTACGGCGCGTCCCGCGTTTTGTACGCGGACAAGTCATTGGCGGAGCTGCAGAGGATGGCGGAAGAGGACGAGGAGGAGATTGTGGAGGTCGCCTCTAAGTCCTCCAACCTGAAGGGCACCCTGCAGAAGGCCCTAAAATGTAGAGCCGCGAGCTTGCGCGGTGTCGTCGCGGAGCTGGTGCAGCGCACGACCAGCGACGAGACGCGGCAACTGCAGGCGAGGGTGGATCGCCTGCAGTCGGAGGTTAGCCAGCTTCATCAGAAGCTGGCTGAGGCCCGACCACAACAGGCCGAGACGAGCCCTGCGGCAGAGGGCCCTCCCTCCAACCTTGAGGACATCATCCGCAAGGTGGTGCGGGAGGAGAGGGCCTACACGAGAGCCTGCATCGCAGGCATCGAGGACCGGCTCCTGCCGGAGAAGCGCCTCCGGCCACCGCTTGCGGCGGATGCGACGCACTGCGAGCCGGCACCGTCCACCTCCTCCCAGGCGGAAGACGCCCTCCTCCTCCCCTCGACGACCCCGTCCAACGAGTGGACGGAGGTGGTCCGTAAGGGGAAGGCCAAGAAGTCGGCGACGGCCGTCCCCGCCGTCCGCGCCCCCACCGCTCCCAGCCAGTCGCAGCAGACGACCGGCAAGGGAAAGGCGACGGCGAAAGGGAAGGGAAAGAGGCGGCTGGTCCCCCCGAAAACCGCGGCCGTCGTGGTGACTCTCACCGCGGAGGCTGCGGACCGAGGGGAGACCTACATGTCCGTCTTGGTGCGGGCGCGTGCGAATGCCGATCCCACCCAACTGGGGATCGGCAGCGTCACTTGCCGCAAGACGCAAGCCGGGGCTCGAATCTTCGAGTTCCCGGGGAAGGAGGGGAGTGCCCATGCGGACCTCTTTGCCGCCAAGCTCAAGGAGGCAATCGCCGATTCGGCCAAGGTGGCCCGACCGGTCAAGTCTGCGGCCATAGAGGTCGCTGACTTGGACGACTCGGTCACCAAGGAGGAGGTGGTGGCGGCGGTCGCAGCTGTAGGGGGCTGTGACATCGCGGCGGTCCAAGCCAGGGCCATAAGGCCCGGCCGCGGCGGCATGGGCACCATCCGCCTAGAGTGCCCAATCGCCGCTGCCAAAGCCGTCCTTGCCAAGGGACGGCTTACCGTCGGATACAGCTCGGGTGCGGTCCGGGCGCTCGAGGAGCAGCCCCTGCGGTGTTTCCGGTGCCTCGGCATCGGACACACCCGGCCCCTGTGTCCGTCCGCGGTGGACAGGACGGACACGTGCTTCCGGTGCGGCAAGGAGGGCCACAAAGCCGCCTCCTGCGAGGCCGCCACGCCGCACTGCGCGGTATGTGCCGCCAGTGGCTGCCCGGCAGACCACATGATGAGGGGGAGGAACTGCAATCCTCCCCCTAAGCGGGGCAAAGCGCAGGCGCCGACCGGTCCTGCTGCTGCTGCGAAAAGCACCGTCGCTCCTGCGACGGTGGCTGCGGAGGGGGGTGCGATGTCCGACTGATGGGTAGGGTCGAACATCGCATCCAGGTGTCGCGGTCTTCCACGGACTCCCCTCCCCTCTCGCTCTTAGAGAGGGGACCGGGATACGTGGCCGCCGCGTGGGGAGAGTTGGCCCTGGTAGGGGTCAACTTCTCCCCAAACCGCCCTGGTCCGGTGATCGGACAGGACCTCTCGCTTCCCGGCGTGGTCAACGCCATGCTGGGGAGCGAGGGGGCCTGGGCAGCAGCAGTAGCCTCCTTTTGCGAGGACGCAATCTCGCAAAAGGAGGAGGCGGAGCGCGCGCCGCTGCGCCGCTCCGCAGACGAAGGGGTCGGAGAAGGCACCGCCCTCTCCCTCCTCATGGTGGCGATGGGCGGGCGACAGGCACGGGGGTGCCTTCGCCCGCATTGCACCCATCACCACCCTCGTCTGTAACTCCCGGGCCTCTCCCCCTCCCCACGGGGGGGGCGTGAGGGGTCCGCCTCGGAGGGCAATCGTCGGCGGAGGACTGGACGTCAAGGCTTTGCCGGTTTCCCAGTCCCCCGCCACTAGGACGAAGCGGGAGTATCGCTGGGTTATTTTAGTGGGTATACCGGGTCAGCCCGGGGAGTCCCACATAGCCCCCCATCCCCCGATGGGCGGGTATGCGTAATGCATTTTTTCCCAGCGCAAACAAAAAAAAAAAAAAAAAAAAAAAAAAAAAAAAAAAAAAAAAAAGGTTAGGTTAGGTTAGGTTAGGTTAGGTTAGGTTGGGGGACCACCCCACAGTGCTTACGTCCTCGTCGTGTCCCCTGGAAACGGCCCAGCTCTGACCACCGTAACGGAGTGGCAGACTGGGTACGGCCAAAGTGCACTGTGCTTTCGTAGCGATTTTATTTTATCTTGTCTTGTGCGTTTACGAACCTGTCGGAATTTTATATTTTATTTTATTATGTCTAGCCCTATGCGGGATGCCTGCGGGCGATTTTTAAAAAAGAAAAAAGGCCCTTCTCAGGGCCAAACCAAAGGCCCTTCTCAGGGCCAACCCTCAGACGCTTCGGCGTCAGAGGCTAGCCGCGCGCCTTCTGCGGCGAGCTTATTTGGAACGGCGGAGGACTCGTCGGACAACGACTCGCTGATAAGCGTGTCGGAAGCGGAAGACTCGCGATCGCGAAAGCGAGTCCACTTGAGCGGTGGGTCCGAGGGCTCCTCGGCCTCGGGGTCGACGCGGGTGCCGAAGGCGAAAAAGCCGACGGTGGCCGCGGAGACCCATGTCGTTGGGCTCGCGAACGCCCAACGTCAGCTGGACCTGGCTCGGCGGGCTCAGCTCCAGCAGGAGCTGGAAGAGCGGGTCGCTGCCGCGGAAAAGCGGGCGCACGTAGCCCGGGCCAAGTCCGGGTACGGCGCGTCCCGCGTTATATATGCGGACCTGTCTCTGGCGGAGCTACAGAGAATGGCGGAGGAGGACGAGGAGGAGATTGTTGAGGTCGCCTCTAAGTCCTCAAATCTCAAGGGGACCTTACAAAAGGCCCTGAAGTGCAGGGCCGCCAGCATGCGCGGTGTCGTCGCGGAGCTGGTCCAGCGTAAGGCCTCCGACGAGACGCGGCAACTGCAGGCGAAGGTGGATCGCCTGCAGTCGGAGGTCAGCCAGCTTCATCAGAAGCTGGCTGAAGCCACGGCCCGGCCACAACAGGCCAAGACGAGCCCTGCGGCAGAGGGCCCCTCCTCCAACCTTGAGGAAATTATCCGCAAGGTAGTACGGGAGGAGAGGGCCTTCACAAGAGCCTGCATCGCAGGCATAGAGGACCGGCTCCTGCCGGAGAAGAGCCTCCGACCACCGCTTGCGGCGGATGCTACGCGGTGCGAGCCGGTACCGTCCACCTCCGCCCAGGCGGAAGACGCCCTCCTCCTCCCCTCGACGACCCCGTCCAACGAGTGGACGGAGGTGGTCCGTAAGGGGAAGGGGAAGGGCAAGAAGTCGGCGACGGCCGTCCCTGCCGTCCGCGCCGCCACCGTTCCCACCCAGTCGCAGACGGCCGGCAAGGGAAAGGGGACGGCGAAAGGGAAAGGGAGGGGAAAGGGGCGCCTGGCCCCCCCGAAAACCGCGGCCGTCGTGGTGACGCTCACCGCGGAGGCTGCGGAACGGGGGGAGACGTACGCGTCCGTCTTGGTGCGGGCACGTGCCAATGCCGACCCCGCCCAGTTGGGGATCGGCAGCGTCACCTGCCGCAAGACGCAGGCCGGGGCTCGAATCTTCGAGTTCCCGGGGGCGGAGGGGGGTGCCCATGCGGACCTCTTCGCAGCCAAGCTCGCGGAGGTGATCGCCGATTCTGCCAAGGTGGCCCGACCGGTCAAGTCGGCGGCCATAGAGGTGGCCGACTTGGACGACTCGGTCACCAAGGAGGAGGTGGTGGCGGCGGTCGCAGCGGTAGGGGGCTGTGGCATCGCGGCGGTCCAGGGCAGGGCCATAAGGCCCGGCCGCGGCGGCATGGGCACCATTCGCCTAGAGTGCCCAATCGCCGCTGCCAAAGCCGTCCTTGCTAAGGGACGGCTCACAGTTGGCTACAGCTCGGGGGCTGTCCGGGTGCTCGAGGAGCAGCCCCTGCGGTGTTTCCGGTGCCTCGGCATCGGACACACCCGGCCCCTGTGTCCGTCCACAGTCGACAGGACGGACACCTGCTTCCGCTGCGGCAAGGAGGGCCACAAAGCCGCCTCCTGCAAGGCCGCCACGCCGCACTGCGCGGTGTGTGCCGCCAGTGGCTGCCCGGCAGACCACACGATGAGGGGGAGGAACTGCAATCCTCCCCCTAAGCGGGGCAAAGCGCAGGCGCCGACCGGTCCTGCTGCGGCTGCCAAGAGCGCCGTCGTTCCTGCGACGGTGGCTGCGGAGGGGGGTGCGATGTCCATCGATGGATAGGGTCGAACATCGCATCCTCCAGGCGAACGCCAACCACTGCAGGGCAGCCCAGGATCTGCTGATGCAGACCATGGCTGAGTGGTTGGTGGACTTGGCGGTGGTCGCCGAGCCTTACTCGGTCCCCGGCCGTTGGCTGGGCGACCGGGACGGCTTGGTGGCGTTGGTGTCGCGGTCTTCCACGGACTCCCCTCCCCTCTCGCTCTTAGAGAGGGGACCGGGATACGTGGCCGCCGCGTGGGGAGACATGGCCCTGGTAGGGGTCTACTTCTCCCCAAACCGCCCTCTCTCGGACTTTGAGGATTTCCTCGAGGTCCTCACCGCAGTCGTAGGGAGGGCGGCGCCACGCCAGGTCGTGGTGCTGGGCGACCTGAACGCCAAGTCGGCGGCCTGGGGCAACCCGGCCGCGGGCTGCAACGTCCGGGGACGTGCCGTGGAGTTTTGGGCGGCCTCGTGCGGTGTGTCCCTCCTCAACAGGGGGGCGGTCCACACGTGTGTGCGGCAACACGGCGGGTCGGTGGTGGACGTCTCGTTTGCCACCCCCGCGCTAGCCGCCCGCGTCGTCAACTGGCGGGTGGAGATGGTGGAGACGCTGTCGGACCACCGATATGTGCGGTTCGACATCTCCACCCAGGGGGGGGGGACGGCCCACGCCGGGCAATCTCCCTTCCCGCGTTGGGCACTCACCCGCCTGGACCGGGAGGCTGCCGAGGAGGCGGCCTTCCTCCAGGACTGGCTGTCGCCCCCCTGTCGAGGTCCTGGACGTGGACGCCGCAGCGGTCCGGCTCAGGGGGTCCCTGACCGAGGTGTGCGACTCCAGCATGCCTCGGTCTCGCCGCCCGCCTCCCCGTCGTGCCGTCTACTGGTGGACGGAGGAGCTGTCGGGTCTCCGGAGCGCCTGCGTGGCGGCCAGAAGGGCCTACACGCGGAGCCGACGACGCAGCGCCCGAAACCGAGTCCCCGCGGAAGAGGACCGCCTTTACGCCTCTTACCGAGAGGCGAAGACGGTCCTGAAGGCTGCAATGGGCGCTGCAGAGGACTCGGCGAGGGCCGAGATGCTGGAGGGTCTCGACAGGGACCCGTATGGGAGACCGTACAAGGCGGCGCGGAACCAGCTCCGCCCCTATGGTCCCCCCCTGACGGAGACCCTCGAGCCAGCGTTGCTGGATGGGGTGGTCCGGTCCCTGTTTCCGCGCAGGACCGACTTCGCCCCACCAACGATGGCTCCCCCGCAAGGGGCGGCTCCACCGGAGGAGGAGGTCCCCCCGGTGACGGCGTCGGAATTCCGCGAGGGAGTCCTCAGCCTCCGCGCGAAAAAGAAGGCCCCCGGACCAGACGGCGTCCCGGCACGGGTGGTGGCGATCGCCGCCTCCCAAATGGAGGACAGGTTTCGGGACCTCTTCAGCGCGTGCTTTACGGCTGGGAGGTTCCCGAAGATCTGGAAGGAGGGGCAGCTCTGCCTCCTTCGAAAGGAGGGACGCCCGGTGGACTCCCCATCGGCATACCGGCCCATCGTCCTGCTCGATGAGGTCGGTAAACTGTTCGAGGGGATCGTCGCGTCCCGGCTCAATGGCCTTTTGCGGGGGGTGGGGCCGGATCTGTCGGACGCCCAATTCGGCTTCCGTCGAGGGCGTTCGACGATCGACGCGCTGGCCCTGCTCAAAGGCCAGGTGAAGGAGGCGGTGGAGGCGGGGGACGGAGTGCTGGCGGTGTCGTTCGACATTGCAAATGCCTTCAACTCCGTCCCCCACTCGACGATATTGGAGGCGCTCCGATATCACGGAGTGCCCCAATACCTGCAGAGCCTCCTGGCCAGCTACTTGGAGGGCCGAGAGGTCCTCCTTGTAGACAAGACGGCCACGGTGAGGCGGTACGGCGCAGAGTCCGGTGTTCCGCAGGGGTCAGTGCTGGGGCCCCCCCTGTGGAACATCGGGTTCGACTGGCTCCTGAGGGGGGCCCTCCTTGAGGGTACGAGTGTCATCTGCTACGCGGATGACACTCTCCTCACTGCCCGGGGGAGGAGCTTTGGGGAGGCGGCCTGTCTGGCCTCGGCTGGCGGATCCTTGGTCGCAGAGAGGATCCGCCGGCTCGGATTGAGGGTGGCGCTGCACAAGACCGAGGCCGTGTTCTTTCGCGGGCCTCGGCAGCGCTGCCCTCCAGACGCCCACATCGTCGTAGAGGGCGTCAGGATAGCGGTCCAGCCCCAGATGAAGTATCTGGGTCTGGTGCTGGACGACAGGTGGCGCTTCGGCCCGCATTTCAGCGGGCTGTCGACGCGCCTGTTGAAAGCTGCTGACGCCCTCTCGTGGCTCCTCCCGAACCTGGGGGGGCCCAAGGAGAAATGCCGGCGCCTCTATGCCGGCATCCTCAGGAGCATGGCCCTTTACGGGGCCCCCATCTGGGCGGACTCCCTCCACAGGAGGGAGAACGCGACCGCCCTCCGCAAGCCCCAAAGGGCCATCGCACTGCGGGTGGCGAGGGCCTACCGCTCGGTGGGTTTTTCGGCGGCGTGCGCCCTGGCCGGCACCCCTCCTTGGGAGTTGGAGGCTTGGGTGCTGGCCAGAGTCTACGAGTGGACTGCGCAGCGGAGGGCGCTCGGGGAGCGCCCCGTCGCCGAGGAGCGGGAAGCCGTGCGGCGGGAGGCGAGGGACGCCATCGTCCTCCACTGGACGGAGGACCTCGCCACCGCCGCCTTCGGCCGCCGCACGTTGGACGCGCTCGGTCCGGTCCTGCAGGGCTGGCTCGAGCGGTCCCACGGTTTCCTCTCGTTCCGCCTGGTGCAGGTGTTGTCCGGCCACGGCTGTTTCGGAACGCACCTGCACCGGATTGGAAGGGAGGAGACCCCGGCCTGCCACGACTGCGGCGCGGCGGAGGACACGGCACAGCACACGCTCGAGGTGTGCCCAGCGTGGTCCGAGCCGCGCCGCGGTCTGACCGCGGTGGTCGGACAGGACCTCTCGCTCCCCAGCGTGATCAACGCCATGCTGGAGAGCGAGGGGTCCTGGTCAGCGGTAGCCTCCTTTTGCGAGGACGTCATCTCGCAAAAGGAGGAGGCGGAGCGCGCGCGGGAGGATGACCCTCTCGCTGCGCCGCTCCGCAGACGAAGGGGTCGGAGAAGGCGCCGTCCTCTCCCTCCTCATGGTGGCGATGGGCGGGCGACAGGCACGGGGGTGCCCTCGCCCGCATTGCACCCATCACCACCTTCGTCTCTCACTCCCGGGCCCTTCCCCCTCCCCACGGGGAGGGCGTGAGGGGTCCGCCTTGGAGGGCCATCGTCGGCGGAGGACTGGACGTCAAGGCTTTGCCGGTTTCCCAGTCCCCCGCCACTCTGACGAAGCGGGAGTGTCGCTGGGTTATTTTAGTGGGTATACCGGGTCAGCCCGGGGAGTCCCACATAGCCCCCCATCCCCCGATGGGAGGGTATGCGTAATGCATTTTTTCCCAGCGCAAACAAAAAAAAAAAAAAAAAAAAAAGGTTAGGTTAGGTTCCCCCCCGGTGGGTTCCCGCATTGTCGAGGCGGGGGGGCTCAGTAGCCGTGGCTTGGACACCCACGGTGAAGCGAAGAGGAACCCGAGGAGGGGCCGCTCGTCAGGGCTTTTGCCGACAAGCCGACGACGTAGCGGCCAACATGTAGGTTGCGGTGCCGCTTGGGCGACATCGCAACTGAGGCGGGCCGCGATGTCGTACCGGAGGCATCGCGGCTGAGGGTTGGAGGCCGCGGCGGGAGAGGAGTGCCGGTATTACGGTGCGCCGCTCTCCCTACCTTCCGCGGCCTTGACGGGGTCGCCACCGTTCGATGGCGGACGCGGTGAGGCCGCAGGGGAAGAGGAGTGTTGGTATGACGTTGGCCACTCTCCCTATCCTCTGCGGCCGAAAATTGGCAGGCGGCGGGGCCAATGACCTGACCCGTCGCAGGGGGACCAAGGGTGGCAGAGACGGGGTCGTCTGGCGCCCATGTGCTGGTTTGGTCCCTGGGGTGGTCACGGCGTGCTATGTGTTCTGGTGCGCCGGTGATGGGGAGTACTCCCCGGAGGAGGGTCCGGTGACGGACAGCCGCGGCGGGTTCACGGATGAGTGCTAACGCGTGCCCGTGTTCCCGCCATAAGCGGCAGAGGAGGACACCGTGGAGTTTTAGTGGGTTAGAGTCCCACATAACTGCACTATCTCCCCGTGGTAGTGCAGAATGCATGAGCATTTCTCCACGTAAAAAAAAAAAAAAAAAAAAAGGTTAGGTTAGGTTAGGTTGGTCGCGGAGCTGGTACTGCGCAAGTCCACTGACGAGACGCGGCAACTGCAGGCGAAGGTGGATCGCCTGCAGTCGGAGGTCAGCCAGCTTCATCAGAAGCTGGCTGAAGCCACGGCCCGGCCCCAACAGGCCAAGACGAGCCCTGCGGCAGAGGGCCCCTCCCCCAACCTTGAGGAAATTATCCGCAAGGTAGTACGGGAGGAGAGGGCCTTCACGAGAGCCTGCATTGCAGGAATAGAGGACCGGCTCCTACCGGAGAAGCGCCTCAGGCCGCCACTTGCGGCGGATGCGGCGCAGCGCGAGCCGGTACCGTCCACCTCCGCCCAGGCGGAAGACGCCCTCCTCCTCCCCTCGACGACCCCGTCCAACGAGTGGACGGAAGTGGTCCGAAAGGGGAAGGGCAAAGGGAAGAAGTCGGCGACGGCCGTCCCTGCTGTCCGCGCCTCCACCGTTCCCACCCAGTCGCAGACGACCGGCAAGGGAAAGGGGACGGCGAAAGGAAAAGGGAGGGGTAAGGCTCGCCTGGTCCCCCCGAAAACCGCGGCCGTCGTGGTGACGCTCACCGCGGAGGCTGCGGAACGGGGGGAGACGTACGCGTCCGTCTTGGTGCGGGCGCGTGCCAATGCCGACCCCGCCCAATTGGGGATCGGCAGCGTCACCTGCCGCAAGACGCAGGCCGGGGCTCGAATCTTCGAGTTCCCGGGGGCGGAGGGGAGTGCCCATGCCGACCTATTTGCAGCCAAGCTGCAGGAGGCGATCGCCGATTCGGCCAAGGTGGCCCGGCCGGTCAAGTCGGCGGCCATAGAGGTGGCCGACTTGGACGACTCCGTCACCAAGGAGGAGGTGGTGGCGGCGGTCGCAGCGGTAGGGGGCTGCGGCATCGCGGCGGTCCAAGGCAGGGCCATAAGGCCCGGCCGCGGCGGCATGGGCACCATACGCCTCGAGTGCCCAATCACCGCCGCCAGGGCTGTCCTTGCCAAGGGACGGATCTTGGTCGGGTTCAGCTCGGGTGCGGTTCGGGCGCTCGAAGAACAGCCTCTCCGGTGTTTCCGGTGCCTCGGCATCGGACACACCCGGCCCCTGTGTCCGTCCGCGGTGGACAGGACGGACACGTGCTTCCGTTGCGGCAAGGACGGCCACAAAGCCGCCTCCTGCGAGGCCGCCACGCCGCACTGCGCGGTGTGTGCCGCCAGTGGCTGCCCGGCAGACCACACGATGAGGGGGAGGAACTGCAATCCTCCCCCTAAGCGGGGCAAAGCGCAGGCGCCGACCGGTCCTGCTGCGGCTGCCAAGAGCACCGTCGTTCCTGCGACGGTGGCTGCGGAGGGGGGTGCGATGTCCATCGATGGATAGGGTCGAACATCGCATCCTCCAGGCGAACGCCAACCACTGCAGGGCAGCCCAGGATCTGCTGATGCAGACCATGGCTGAGTGGTTGGTGGACTTGGCGGTGGTCGCCGAGCCTTACTCGGTCCCCGGCCGTTGGCTGGGCGACCGGGACGGCTTGGTGGCGTTGGTGTCGCGGTCTTCCACGGACTCCCCTCCCCTCTCGCTCTTAGAGAGGGGACCGGGATACGTGGCCGCCGCGTGGGGAGACATGGCCCTGGTAGGGGTCTACTTCTCCCCAAACCGCCCTCTCTCGGACTTTGAGGATTTCCTCGAGGTCCTCACCGCAGTCGTAGGGAGGGCGGCGCCACGCCAGGTCGTGGTGCTGGGCGACCTGAACGCCAAGTCGGCGGCCTGGGGCAACCCGGCCGCGGGTTGCAACGTCCGGGGGCGCGCCGTCGAGTTTTGGGCGGCCTCGTGCGGTGTGTCCCTCCTCAACAGGGGGGCGGTCCACACGTGTGTGCGGCAACACGGCGGGTCGGTGGTGGACGTCTCGTTTGCCACCCCCGCGCTAGCCGCCCGCGTCGTCAACTGGCGGGTGGAGATGGTGGAGACGTTGTCGGACCACCGATATGTGCGGTTCGACATCTCCACCCAGGGGGGGGGGGACGGCCCGCGCCGGGCAATCTCCCTTCCCGCGGTGGGCACTCACCCGCCTGGACCGGGAGGCAGCCGAGGAGGCGGCCTTTCTCCAGGACTGGCTGTCGCCCCCTGTCGAGGTCCTGGACGTGGACGCCGCAGCGGTCCGGCTCAGGGGGTCCTTGACCGAGGTGTGCGACTCCAGCATGCCTCGGTCTCGCCGCCCGCCTCCCCGTCGTGCCGTCTATTGGTGGACGGAGGAGCTGTCGGGTCTCCGGAGCGCCTGCGTGGCGGCCAGAAGGGCCTACACGCGGAGCCGACGCCGCAGCGCCCGAAACCGAGTCCCCGCGGAAGAGGACCGCCTTTACGCCTCTTACCGAGAGGCGAAGACGGTCCTCAAGTCGGCGATGGGCGCTGCAGAGGACTCGGCGAGGGCCGAGATGCTGGAGGGTCTCGACAGGGACCCTTATGGGAGACCGTACAAGGCGGCGCGGAACCAGCTCCGCCCCTACGGTCCCCCCCTGACGGAGACCCTCGAGCCAGCGTTGCTGGATGGGGTGGTCCGGTCCCTGTTTCCGCGCAGGACCGACTTCGCCCCACCAACGATGGCTCCCCCGCAAGGGGCGGCTCCACCGGAGGAGGAGGTCCCTCCGGTGACGGCGTCGGAATTCCGCGAGGGGGTCCTCAGCCTCCGCGCGAAGAAGACGGCCCCCGGACCAGACGGCGTCCCGGCACGGGTGGTGGCGATCGCCGCCTCCCAGATGGAGGAAAGGTTTCGGGACCTCTTCAGCGCGTGCTTTACGGCTGGGAGGTTCCCGAAACTATGGAAGGAGGGGCAGCTCTGCCTCCTCCGAAAGGAGGGACGCCCGGTGGACTCCCCATCGGCATACCGGCCCATCGTCCTGCTCGATGAGGTCGGTAAGATGTTCGAGGGGATCGTCGCGTCCCGGCTCGCTGGTCTTTTGCGGGGAGTGGGGCCGGATCTGTCGGACGCCCAATTCGGCTTCCGTCGAGGGCGTTCGACGATCGACGCGCTGGCCCTGCTCAAAGGCCAGGTGAAGGAGGCGGTGGAGGCGGGGGACGGAGTGCTGGCGGTGTCGTTCGACATTGCAAATGCCTTCAACTCCGTCCCCCACTCGACGATATTGGAGGCGCTCCGGTACCACGGAGTGCCCCAATACCTCCAGAACCTCCTGGCCAGCTACTTGGAGGGCCGAGAGGTCCTCCTTGTGGACAAGACGGCCACGGTGAGGCGGTACGGCGCAGAGTCCGGTGTTCCGCAGGGGTCAGTGCTGGGGCCCCCCCTGTGGAACATCGGGTTCGACTGGCTCCTGAGGGGGGCCCTCCTAGAGGGTACGAGTGTCATCTGCTACGCGGATGACACTCTCCTCACTGCCCGGGGGAGGAGCTTTGGGGAGGCGGCCTGTCTGGCCTCGGCTGGCGGATCCTTGGTGGCAGAGAGGATCCGCCGGCTCGGATTGAGGGTGGCGCTGCACAAGACCGAGGCCGTATTCTTCCGCGGGCCTCGGCAGCGCTGCCCTCCCGACGCCCACATTGTCGTAGAGGGCGTCAGGATAGCGGTCCAGCCCCAGATGAAGTATCTGGGTCTGGTGCTGGACGACAGGTGGCGCTTCGGCCCGCATTTCAGCGGGCTGTCGACGCGCCTGTTGAAAGCTGCTGACGCCCTCTCGTGGCTCCTCCCGAACCTGGGGGGGCCCAAGGAGAAATGCCGGCGCCTCTATGCCGGCATCCTCAGGAGCATGGCCCTTTACGGGGCCCCCATCTGGGCGGACTCCCTCCACAGGAGGGAGAACGCGACCGCCCTCCGCAAGCCCCAAAGGGCCATCGCACTGCGGGTGGCGAGGGCCTACCGCTCGGTGGGATTTTCGGCGGCGTGCGCTCTGGCCGGCACCCCTCCTTGGGAGTTGGAGGCTTGGGTGCTGGCCAGAGTCTATGAGTGGACTGCGCAGCGGAGGGCGCTCGGGGAGCGCCCCGTCGCCGAAGAACGGGAAGCTGTCCGGCGGGAGGCGAGGGACGCCATCGTCCTCCACTGGACGGAGGACCTCGCCACCGCCGCTTTCGGCCGCCGCACGTTGGACGCGCTCGGTCCGGTCCTGCAGGGCTGGCTCGAGCGGTCCCACGGTTTCCTCTCGTTCCGCCTGGTGCAGGTGTTGTCCGGCCACGGCTGTTTCGGAACGCACCTGCACCGGATTGGAAGGGAGGAGACCCCGGCCTGCCACGACTGCGGCGCGGCGGAGGACACGGCACAGCACACGCTTGAGGTGTGCCCAGCGTGGTCCGAGCTGCGCCGCGGTCTGACCGCGGTGGTCGGACAGGACCTCTCGCTCCCCGGCGTGATCAACGCCATGCTGGAGAGCGAGGGGTCCTGGTCAGCGGTAGCCTCCTTTTGCGAGGACGTCATCTCGCAAAAGGAGGAGGCGGAGCGCGCGCGGGAGGATGACCCTCTCGCTGCGCCGCTCCGCAGACGAAGGGGTCGGAGAAGGCGCCGTCCTCTCCCTCCTCATGGTGGCGATGGGCGGGCGACAGGCACGGGGGTGCCCTCGCCCGCATTGCACCCATCACCACCTTCGTCTGTCACTCCCGGGCCCTTCCCCCTCCCCACGGGGGGGGCGTGAGGGGTCCGCCTTGGAGGGCCATCGTCGGCGGAGGACTGGATGTCAAGGCTTTGCCGGTTTCCCAGTTCCCCGCCACTCTGACGAAGCGGGAGTGTCGCTGGGTTATTTTAGTGGGTATACCGGGTCAGCCCGGGGAGTCCCACATAGCCCCCCATCCCCCGATGGGAGGGTATGCGTAATGCATTTTTTCCCAGCGCAAACAAAAAAAAAAAAAAAAAAAAAAAAAAAAAAGGTTAGGTTAGGTTAGGTTAGGTTAGGTTGGGGGACCACCCCACAGTGCTTACGTCCTCGTCGTGTCCCCTGGAAACGGCCCAGCTCTGACCACCGTAACGGAGTGGCAGACTGGGTACGGCCAAAGTGCACTGTGCTTTCGTAGCGATTTCATTTTATCTTGTCTTGTGCGTTTACGAACCTGTCGGAATTTTATATTTTATTTTATTATGTCTAGCCCTATGCGGGATGCCTGCGGGCGATTTTTAAAAAAGAAAAAAGGCCCTTCTCAGGGCCAAACCAAAGGCCCTTCTCAGGGCCAACCCTCAGACGCTTCGGCGTCAGAGGCTAGCCGCGCGCCTTCTGCGGCGAGCTTATTTGGAACGGCGGAGGACTCGTCGGACAACGACTCGCTGATAAGCGTGTCGGAAGCGGAAGACTCGCGATCGCGAAAGCGAGTCCACTTGAGCGGTGGGTCCGAGGGCTCCTCGGCCTCGGGGTCGACGCGGGTGCCGAAGGCGAAAAAGCCGACGGTGGCCGCGGAGACCCATGTCGTTGGGCTCGCGAACGCCCAACGCCAGCTGGACCTGGCCCGGCGGGATCAGCTACAGCGGGAGCTGGAGGAGCGGGTTGCCGCCAGGGAGAAGCGGGCGCACGTAGCCCGGGCTAAGGCCGGGTACGGTGCGTCCCGCGTCCTATACGCGGACCACTCTCTAGCAGAGCTAGAGAAAATGGCGGAGGAGGACGAGGAGGAGATCTGCGAGGTCGCCTCTAAGTCCTCTAACTTAAAGGGGACCTTGCAAAAGGCCCTGAAGTGCCGGGCCGCAAGCATGCGCGGTGTCGTCGCGGAGCTTGTAAAGCGTAAGGCCTCCGACGAGACGCGGCAACTGCAGGCGAAGGTGGATCGCCTGCAGTCGGAGGTCAGCCAGCTTCATCAGAAGCTGGCTGAAGCCACGGCCCGGCCACAACAGGCCAAGACGAGCCCTGCGGCAGAGGGCCCCTCCTCCAACCTTGAGGAAATTATCCGCAAGGTAGTACGGGAGGAGAGGGCCTTCACAAGAGCCTGCATCGCAGGCATAGAGGACCGGCTCCTGCCGGAGAAGAGCCTCCGACCACCGCTTGCGGCGGATGCTACGCGGTGCGAGCCGGTACCGTCCACCTCCGCCCAGGCGGAAGACGCCCTCCTCCTCCCCTCGACGACCCCGTCCAACGCGTGGACGGAAGTGGTCCGCAAGGGCAAGGGGAAGGGCAAGAAGTCGGCGACGGCCGTCCCTGCCGTCCGCGCCGCCACCGTTCCCACCCAGTCGCAGACGACCGGCAAGGGAAAGGGGACGGCGAAAGGCAAAGGGAGGGGAAAGGGGCGCCTGGTCCCCCCGAAAACCGCGGCCGTCGTGGTGACGCTCACCGCAGAGGCTGCGGAACGGGGGGAGACGTACGCGTCCGTCTTGGTGCGGGCGCGTGCCAATGCCGACCCCGCCCAATTGGGGATCGGCAGCGTCACTTGCCGCAAGACGCAGGCCGGGGCTCGAATCTTCGAGTTCCCGGGGGCGGAGGGCAGTGCCCATGCCGACCTCTTCGCAGCCAAGCTCGCGGAGGTCGTTTCGGATTCGGCCAAGGTGGCCCGGCCGGTCAAGTCGGCGGCCATAGAGGTGGCCGACTTGGACGACTCCGTCACCAAGGAGGAGGTGGTGGCGGCGGTCGCAGCGATAGGGGGCTGCGGCATCGCGGCGGTGCAGGGCAGGGCCATAAGGCCCGGCCGCGGCGGCATGGGCACCATACGCCTAGAGTGCCCAATCGCCGCCGCCAAAGCCGTCCTTGCGAAAGGACGGATCACGGTCGGGTTCAGCTCGGGTGCCGTAAGGGCACTCGAGGAGCAGCCTCTGCGGTGTTTCCGGTGCCTCGGCATCGGACACACCCGGCCCCTGTGTCCGTCCACAGTCGACAGGACGGACACCTGCTTTCGCTGCGGCAAGGAGGGCCACAAGGCCGCCTCCTGCGAGGCCGCCACGCCGCACTGCGCGGTGTGTGCCGCCAGTGGCTGCCCGGCAGGCCACATAATGAAGGGGAGGAATTGCAATCCTCCCCCTAAGCGGGGCAAAGCGCAGGCGCCGACCGGTCCTGCTGCGGCTGCCAAGAGCACCGTCGTTCCTGCGACGGTGGCTGCGGAGGGGGGTGCGATGTCCATCGATGGATAGGGTCGAACATCGCATCCTCCAGGCGAACGCCAACCACTGCAGGGCAGCCCAGGATCTGCTGATGCAGACCATGGCTGAGTGGTTGGTGGACTTGGCGGTGGTCGCCGAGCCTTACTCGGTCCCCGGCCGTTGGCTGGGCGACCGGGACGGCTTGGTGGCGTTGGTGTCGCGGTCTTCCACGGACTCCCCTCCCCTCTCGCTCTTAGAGAGGGGACCGGGATACGTGGCCGCCGCGTGGGGAGACATGGCCCTGGTAGGGGTCTACTTCTCCCCAAACCGCCCTCTCTCGGACTTTGAGGACTTCCTCGAGGTCCTCACCGCAGTCGTAGGGAGGGCGGCGCCACGCCAGGTCGTGGTGCTGGGCGACCTGAACGCCAAGTCGGCGGCCTGGGGCAACCCGGCCGCAGGTTGCAACGTCCGGGGACGCGCCGTCGAGTTTTGGGCGGCCTCTTGCGGTGTGTCCCTCCTCAACAGGGGGGCGGTCCACACGTGTGTGCGGCAACACGGCGGGTCGGTGGTGGACGTCTCGTTTGCCACCCCCGCGCTAGCCGCCCGCGTCGTCAACTGGCGGGTGGAGATGGTGGAGACGTTGTCGGACCACCGATATGTGCGGTTCGACATCTCCACCCAGGGAGGGGGGACGGCCCGCGCCGGGCAATCTCCCTTCCCGCGTTGGGCACTCACCCGCCTGGACCGGGAGGCAGCCGAGGAGGCGGCCTTCCTCCAGGACTGGCTGTCGCCCCCTGTCGAGGTCCTGGACGTAGACGCCGCAGCGGTCCGACTCAGGGGGTCCCTGACCGAGGTGTGCGACTCCAGCATGCCTCGGTCACGCCGCCCGCCTCCCCGTCGTGCCGTCTATTGGTGGACGGAGGAGCTGTCGGGACTCCGGAGCGCCTGCGTGGCGGCCAGAAGGGCCTACACGCGGAGCCGACGCCGCAGCGCCCGAAACCGCGTCCCCGCGGAAGAGGACCGCCTTTACGCCTCTTACCGAGAGGCGAAGACGGTCCTCAAGGCGGCGATGGGCGCTGCAGAGGACTCGGCGAGGGCCGAGATGCTGGAGGGTCTCGACAGGGACCCTTATGGGAGACCATACAAGGCGGCGCGAAACCAGCTCCGCCCCTATGGTCCCCCCCTGACGGAGACCCTCGAGCCAGCGTTGCTGGATGGGGTGGTCCGGTCCCTGTTTCCGCGCAGGACCGACTTCGCCCCACCAACGATGGCTCCCCCGCAAGGGGCGGCTCCACCGGAGGAGGAGATACCCCCGGTGACGGCGTCGGAATTCCGCGAGGGGGTCCTCAGCCTCCGCGCGAAGAAGACGGCCCCCGGACCAGACGGCGTCCCGGCACGGGTGGTGGCGATCGCCGCCTCCCAAATGGAGGAAAGGTTTCGGGACCTCTTCAGTGCGTGCTTTACGGCTGGGAGGTTCCCGAAGCTTTGGAAGGAGGGGCAGCTCTGCCTCCTCCGAAAGGAGGGACGCCCGGTGGACTCCCCATCGGCATACCGGCCCATCGTCCTGCTCGATGAGGTCGGTAAGATGTTCGAGGGGATCGTCGCGTCCCGGCTCGCTGGTCTTTTGCGGGGAGTGGGGCCGGACCTGTCGGACGCCCAATTCGGCTTCCGCCGAGGGCGTTCGACGATCGACGCGCTGGCCCTGCTCAAAGGCCAGGTGAAGGAGGCGGTGGAGGCGGGGGACGGAGTGCTGGCGGTGTCGTTCGACATTGCAAATGCCTTCAACTCCGTCCCCCACTCGACGATATTGGAGGCGCTCCGGTATCACGGAGTGCCCCAATACCTGCAGAGCCTCCTGGCCAGCTACTTGGAGGGCCGAGAGGTCCTCCTCGTGGACAAGACGGCCACGGTGAGGCGGTACGGCGCAGAGTCCGGTGTTCCGCAGGGGTCAGTGCTGGGGCCCCCCCTGTGGAACATCGGGTTCGACTGGCTCTTGAGGGGGGCCCTCCTTGAGGGTACGAGTGTCATCTGCTACGCGGATGACACTCTCCTCACTGCCCGGGGGAGGAGCTTTGCGGAGGCGGCCTGTCTGGCCTCGGCTGGCGGATCCTTGGTCGCAGAGAGGATCCGCCGCCTGGGATTGAAGGTGGCGCTGCACAAGACCGAGGCCGTGTTCTTTCGCGGGCCTCGGCAGCGCTGCCCTCCAGACGCCCACATCGTCGTAGAGGGCGTCAGGGTAGAGGTCCAGCCCCAGATGAAGTATCTGGGTCTGGTGCTGGACGACAGGTGGCGCTTCGGCCCGCATTTCAGCGGGCTGTCGACGCGCCTCCTGAAAGCTGCTGACGCCCTCTCGTGGCTCCTCCCGAACCTGGGGGGGCCCAAGGAGAAGTGCCGGCGCCTGTATGCCGGCATCCTCAAGAGCATGGCCCTGTACGGGGCCCCCATCTGGGCGGACTCCCTGCACAGGAGGGAGAACGCGACCGCCATCCGCAAGCCCCAAAGGGCCATTGCACTGCGGGTGGCGAGGGCCTACCGCTCCGTGGGCTTTTCGGCGGCGTGCGCTCTGGCCGGCACCCCTCCTTGGGAGTTGGAGGCTTGGGTGCTGGCCAGAGTCTACGAGTGGACTGCGCAGCGGAGGGCGCTCGGGGAGCGCCCCGTCGCCGAGGAGCGGGAGGCCGTGCGGCGGGAGGCGAGGGACGCCATCGTCCTCCACTGGACGGAGGACCTCGCCACCGCCGCCTTCGGCCGCCGTACGTTGGACGCGCTCGGTCCGGTCCTGCAGGGCTGGCTCGAGCGGTCCCACGGTTTCCTCTCGTTCCGCCTGGTGCAGGTGTTGTCCGGCCACGGCTGTTTCGGAACGCACCTGCACCGGATTGGAAGGGAGGAGACACCGGCCTGCCACGACTGCGGCGCGGCGGAGGACACGGCACAGCACACGCTGGAGGTGTGCCCAGCGTGGTCCGAGCTGCGCCGCGGTCTGACAGCAGTGGTCGGACAGGACCTCTCGCTCCCCAGCGTGATCAACGCCATGCTGGAGAGCGAGGAGTCCTGGTCAGCGGTAGCCTCCTTTTGCGAGGACGTAATCTCGCAAAAGGAGGAGGCGGAGCGCGCGCGGGAGGATGACCCTCTCGCTGCGCCGCTCCGCAGACGAAGGGGTCGGAGAAGGCGCCGTCCTCTCCCTCCTCATGGTGGCGATGGGCGGGCGACAGGCACGGGGGTGCCTTCGCCCGCATTGCACCCATCACCACCTTCGTCTGTCACTCCCGGGCCCTTCCCCCTCCCCACGGGGGGGGCGTGAGGGGCCCGCCTTGGAGGGCCATCGTCGGCGGAGGACTGGATGTCAAGGCTTAGCCGGTTTCCCAGTCCCCCGCCACTCTGACGAAGCGGGAGTGTCGCTGGGTTATTTTAGTGGGTATACCGGGTCAGCCCGGGGAGTCCCACATAGCCCCCCATCCCCCGATGGGAGGGTATGCGTAATGCATTTTTTCCCAGCGCAAACAAAAAAAAAAACAAAAAAAAAAAAAAAAAAAAAAAAAAAAAAGGTTAGGTTAGGTTGGGGGACCACCCCACAGTGCTTACGTCCTCGTCGTGTCCCCTGGAAACGGCCCAGCTCTGACCACCGTAACGGAGTGGCAGACTGGGTACGGCCAAAGTGCACTGTGCTTTCGTAGCGATTTTATTTTATCTTGTCTTGTGCGTTTACGAACCTGTCGGAATTTTATATTTTATTTTATTATGTCTAGCCCTATGCGGGATGCCTGCGGGCGATTTTTAAAAAAGAAAAAAGGCCCTTCTCAGGGCCAAACCAAAGGCCCTTCTCAGGGCCAACCCTCAGACGCTTCGGCGTCAGAGGCTAGCCGCGCGCCTTCTGCGGCGAGCTTATTTGGAACGGCGGAGGACTCGTCGGACAACGACTCGCTGATAAGCGTGTCGGAAGCGGAAGACTCGCGATCGCGAAAGCGAGTCCACTTGAGCGGTGGGTCCGAGGGCTCCTCGGCCTCGGGGTCGACGCGGGTGCCGAAGGCGAAAAAGCCGACGGTGGCCGCGGAGACCCATGTCGTTGGGCTCGCGAACGCCCAACGTCAGCTGGACCTGGCTCGGCGGGCTCAGCTCCAGCAGGAGCTGGAAGAGCGGGTCGCTGCCGCGGAAAAGCGGGCGCACGTAGCCCGGGCCAAGTCCGGGTACGGCGCGTCCCGCGTTATATATGCGGACCTGTCTCTGGCGGAGCTACAGAGAATGGCGGAGGAGGACGAGGAGGAGATTGTTGAGGTCGCCTCTAAGTCCTCAAATCTCAAGGGGACCTTACAAAAGGCCCTGAAGTGCAGGGCCGCCAGCATGCGCGGTGTCGTCGCGGAGCTGGTCCAGCGTAAGGCCTCCGACGAGACGCGGCAACTGCAGGCGAAGGTGGATCGCCTGCAGTCGGAGGTCAGCCAGCTTCATCAGAAGTTGGCTGAAGCCACGGCCCGGCCACAACAGGCCAAGACGAGCCCTGCGGCAGAGGGCCCCTCCTCCAACCTTGAGGAAATTATCCGCAAGGTAGTACGGGAGGAGAGGGCCTTCACAAGAGCCTGCATCGCAGGCATAGAGGACCGGCTCCTGCCGGAGAAGAGCCTCCGACCACCGCTTGCGGCGGATGCTACGCGGTGCGAGCCGGTACCGTCCACCTCCGTCCAGGCGGAAGACGCCCTCCTCCTCCCCTCGACGACCCCGTCCAACGAGTGGACGGAGGTGGTCCGTAAGGGGAAGGGGAAGGGCAAGAAGTCGGCGACGGCCGTCCCTGCCGTCCGCGCCGCCACCGTTCCCACCCAGTCGCAGACGGCCGGCAAGGGAAAGGGGACGGCGAAAGGGAAAGGGAGGGGAAAGGGGCGCCTGGCCCCCCCGAAAACCGCGGCCGTCGTGGTGACGCTCACCGCGGAGGCTGCGGAACGGGGGGAGACGTACGCGTCCGTCTTGGTGCGGGCACGTGCCAATGCCGACCCCGCCCAGTTGGGGATCGGCAGCGTCACCTGCCGCAAGACGCAGGCCGGGGCTCGAATCTTCGAGTTCCCGGGGGCGGAGGGGGGTGCCCATGCGGACCTCTTCGCAGCCAAGCTCGCGGAGGTGATCGCCGATTCTGCCAAGGTGGCCCGACCGGTCAAGTCGGCGGCCATAGAGGTGGCCGACTTGGACGACTCGGTCACCAAGGAGGAGGTGGTGGCGGCGGTCGCAGCGGCAGGGGGCTGTGGCATCGCGGCGGTCCAGGGCAGGGCCATAAGGCCCGGCCGCGGCGGCATGGGCACCATTCGCCTAGAGTGCCCAATCGCCGCTGCCAAAGCCGTCCTTGCTAAGGGACGGCTCACAGTTGGCTACAGCTCGGGGGCTGTCCGGGTGCTCGAGGAGCAGCCCCTGCGGTGTTTCCGGTGCCTCGGCATCGGACACACCCGGCCCCTGTGTCCGTCCACAGTCGACAGGACGGACACCTGCTTCCGCTGCGGCAAGGAGGGCCACAAAGCCGCCTCCTGCAAGGCCGCCACGCCGCACTGCGCGGTGTGTGCCGCCAGTGGCTGCCCGGCAGACCACACGATGAGGGGGAGGAACTGCAATCCTCCCCCTAAGCGGGGCAAAGCGCAGGCGCCGACCGGTCCTGCTGCGGCTGCCAAGAGCGCCGTCGTTCCTGCGACGGTGGCTGCGGAGGGGGGTGCGATGTCCATCGATGGATAGGGTCGAACATCGCATCCTCCAGGCGAACGCCAACCACTGCAGGGCAGCCCAGGATCTGCTGATGCAGACCATGGCTGAGTGGTTGGTGGACTTGGCGGTGGTCGCCGAGCCTTACTCGGTCCCCGGCCGTTGGCTGGGCGACCGGGACGGCTTGGTGGCGTTGGTGTCGCGGTCTTCCACGGACTCCCCTCCCCTCTCGCTCTTAGAGAGGGGACCGGGATACGTGGCCGCCGCGTGGGGAGACATGGCCCTGGTAGGGGTCTACTTCTCCCCAAACCGCCCTCTCTCGGACTTTGAGGATTTCCTCGAGGTCCTCACCGCAGTCGTAGGGAGGGCGGCGCCACGCCAGGTCGTGGTGCTGGGCGACCTGAACGCCAAGTCGGCGGCCTGGGGCAACCCGGCCGCGGGCTGCAACGTCCGGGGACGTGCCGTGGAGTTTTGGGCGGCCTCGTGCGGTGTGTCCCTCCTCAACAGGGGGGCGGTCCACACGTGTGTGCGGCAACACGGCGGGTCGGTGGTGGACGTCTCGTTTGCCACCCCCGCGCTAGCCGCCCGCGTCGTCAACTGGCGGGTGGAGATGGTGGAGACGCTGTCGGACCACCGATATGTGCGGTTCGACATCTCCACCCAGGGGGGGGGGACGGCCCGCGCCGGGCAATCTCCCTTCCCGCGTTGGGCACTCACCCGCCTGGACCGGGAGGCTGCCGAGGAGGCGGCCTTCCTCCAGGACTGGCTGTCGCCCCCTGTCGAGGTCCTGGACGTGGACGCCGCAGCGGTCCGGCTCAGGGGGTCCCTGACCGAGGTGTGCGACTCCAGCATGCCTCGGTCTCGCCGCCCGCCTCCCCGTCGTGCCGTCTACTGGTGGACGGAGGAGCTGTCGGGTCTCCGGAGCGCCTGCGTGGCGGCCAGAAGGGCCTACACGCGGAGCCGACGACGCAGCGCCCGAAACCGAGTCCCCGCGGAAGAGGACCGCCTTTACGCCTCTTACCGAGAGGCGAAGACGGTCCTGAAGGCTGCAATGGGCGCTGCAGAGGACTCGGCGAGGGCCGAGATGCTGGAGGGTCTCGACAGGGACCCGTATGGGAGACCGTACAAGGCGGCGCGGAACCAGCTCCGCCCCTATGGTCCCCCCCTGACGGAGACCCTCGAGCCAGCGTTGCTGGATGGGGTGGTCCGGTCCCTGTTTCCGCGCAGGACCGACTTCGCCCCACCAACGATGGCTCCCCCGCAAGGGGCGGCTCCACCGGAGGAGGAGGTCCCCCCGGTGACGGCGTCGGAATTCCGCGAGGGAGTCCTCAGCCTCCGCGCGAAAAAGACGGCCCCCGGACCAGACGGCGTCCCGGCACGGGTGGTGGCGATCGCCGCCTCCCAAATGGAGGACAGGTTTCGGGACCTCTTCAGCGCGTGCTTTACGGCTGGGAGGTTCCCGAAGATCTGGAAGGAGGGGCAGCTCTGCCTCCTTCGAAAGGAGGGACGCCCGGTGGACTCCCCATCGGCATACCGGCCCATCGTCCTGCTCGATGAGGTCGGTAAACTGTTCGAGGGGATCGTCGCGTCCCGGCTCAATGGCCTTTTGCGGGGGGTGGGGCCGGATCTGTCGGACGCCCAATTCGGCTTCCGTCGAGGGCGTTCGACGATCGACGCGCTGGCCCTGCTCAAAGGCCAGGTGAAGGAGGCGGTGGAGGCGGGGGACGGAGTGCTGGCGGTGTCGTTCGACATTGCAAATGCCTTCAACTCCGTCCCCCACTCGACGATATTGGAGGCGCTCCGATATCACGGAGTGCCCCAATACCTGCAGAGCCTCCTGGCCAGCTACTTGGAGGGCCGAGAGGTCCTCCTTGTAGACAAGACGGCCACGGTGAGGCGGTACGGCGCAGAGTCCGGTGTTCCGCAGGGGTCAGTGCTGGGGCCCCCCCTGTGGAACATCGGGTTCGACTGGCTCCTGAGGGGGGCCCTCCTTGAGGGTACGAGTGTCATCTGCTACGCGGATGACACTCTCCTCACTGCCCGGGGGAGGAGCTTTGGGGAGGCGGCCTGTCTGGCCTCGGCTGGCGGATCCTTGGTCGCAGAGAGGATCCGCCGGCTCGGATTGAGGGTGGCGCTGCACAAGACCGAGGCCGTGTTCTTTCGCGGGCCTCGGCAGCGCTGCCCTCCAGACGCCCACATCGTCGTAGAGGGCGTCAGGATAGCGGTCCAGCCCCAGATGAAGTATCTGGGTCTGGTGCTGGACGACAGGTGGCGCTTCGGCCCGCACTTCAGCGGGCTGTCGACGCGCCTGTTGAAAGCTGCTGACGCCCTCTCGTGGCTCCTCCCGAACCTGGGGGGGCCCAAGGAGAAATGCCGGCGGCTCTATGCCGGCATCCTCAGGAGCATGGCCCTTTACGGGGCCCCCATCTGGGCGGACTCCCTGCACAGGAGGGAGAACGCGACCGCCCTCCGCAAGCCCCAAAGGGCCATTGCACTGCGGGTGGCGAGGGCCTACCGATCCGTGGGCTTCTCGGCGGCGTGCGCTCTGGCCGGCACCCCTCCTTGGGAGTTGGAGGCTTGGGTGCTGGCCAGAGTCTACGAGTGGACTGCGCAGCGGAGGGCGCTCGGGGAGCGTCCCGTCGCCGAAGAACGGGAAGCCGTGCGGCGGGAGGCGAGGGACGCCATCGTCCTCCACTGGACGGAGGACCTCGCCACCGCCGCTTTCGGCCGCCGCACGTTGGACGCGCTCGGTCCGGTCCTGCAGGGCTGGCTCGAGCGGTCCCACGGTTTCCTCTCGTTCCGCCTGGTGCAGGTGTTGTCCGGCCACGGCTGTTTCGGAACGCACCTGCACCGGATTGGAAGGGAGGAGACCCCGGCCTGCCACGACTGCGGCGCGGCGGAGGACACGGCACAGCACACGCTGGAGGTGTGCCCAGCGTGGTCCGAGCTGCGCCGCGGTCTGACAGCAGTGGTCGGACAGGACCTCTCGCTCCCCAGCGTGATCAACGCCATGCTGGAGAGCGAGGAGTCCTGGTCAGCGGTAGCCTCCTTTTGCGAGGACGTAATCTCGCAAAAGGAGGAGGCGGAGCGCGCGCGGGAGGATGACCCTCTCGCTGCGCCGCTCCGCAGACGAAGGGGTCGGAGAAGGCGCCGTCCTCTCCCTCCTCATGGTGGCGATGGGCGGGCGACAGGCACGGGGGTGCCTTCGCCCGCATTGCACCCATCACCACCTTCGTCTGTCACTCCCGGGCCCTTCCCCCTCCCCACGGGGGGGGCGTGAGGGGCCCGCCTTGGAGGGCCATCGTCGGCGGAGGACTGGATGTCAAGGCTTTGCCGGTTTCCCAGTCCCCCGCCACTCTGACGAAGCGGGAGTGTCGCTGGGTTATTTTAGTGGGTATACCGGGTCAGCCCGGGGAGTCCCACATAGCCCCCCATCCCCCGATGGGAGGGTATGCGTAATGCATTTTTTCCCAGCGCAAACAAAAAAAAAAAAAAAAAAAAAAAAAAGGTTAGGTTAGGTTAGGTTAGGTTAGGTTAGGTTAGGTTAGGTTAGGTTAGGTTGGGGGACCACCCCACAGTGCTTACGTCCTCGTCGTGTCCCCTGGAAACGGCCCAGCTCTGACCACCGTAACGGAGTGGCAGACTGGGTACGGCCAAAGTGCACTGTGCATCGTTGCGATTTTATTTTATTCTACTGCCTTGTGCGTATTCGATCTGCTGGAAAATGCCGAGCCCTATGCGGGATGCCTGCGGGCGATTTTTAAAGAAAAAAGGCCCTTCTCAGGGCCAAACCAAAGGCCCTTCTCAGGGCAAACCCTCAGACGCTTCGGCGTCAGAGGCTAGCCGCGCGCCTTCTGCGGCGAGCCTATTTGGCACGGCGGAAGACTCGTCCGACAACGACTCACTCATCAGTGTGTCGGAAGCGGACGACTCGCGATCGCGAAAGCGAACGCACCTCAGTGGTGGGTCCGAGGGCTCCTCGGCCTCGGGGTCGACGCGGGTGCCGAAGGCTAAAAAGCCGACGGTGGCCGCGGAGACCCATGACGTTGGGCTCGCAAACGCCCAACGCCAGCTGGACCTGGCCCGGCGGGATCAGCTACAGCGGGAGCTGGAGGAGCGGGTTGCCGCCAGGGAGAAGCGGGCGCACGTAGCCCGGGCTAAGGCCGGGTACGGTGCGTCCCGCGTCCTATACGCGGACCACTCTCTAGCAGAGCTAGAGAAAATGGCGGAGGAGGACGAGGAGGAGATTGTCGAAGTCGCCTCTAAGTCCTCCAACCTGAAGGGGACCTTACAAAAGGCCCTGAAATGCAGGGCCGCCAGCATGCGCGGGGTCGTCGCTGAGCTGGTGCAGCGTAAGACCACCGACGAAACGCGGCAACTGCAGGCGAAGGTGGATCGCCTGCAGTCGGAGGTCAGCCAGCTTCATCAGAAGCTGGCTGAGGCCACGGCCCGGCCACAACAGGCCAAAACGAGCCCTGCGGCAGAGGGCCCCTCCCCCAACCTTGAGGAAATTATCCGCAAGGTAGTACGGGAGGAGAGGGCCTTCACGAGAGCCTGCATTGCAGGAATAGAGGACCGGCTCCTACCGGAGAAGCGCCTCCGGCCGCCGCTTGCGGCGGATGCGGCGCAGCGCGAGCCGGTACCGTCCACCTCCGCCCAGGCGGAAGACGCCCTCCTCCTCCCCTCGACGACCCCGTCCAACGAGTGGACGGAGGTGGTCCGTAAGGGGAAGGGGAAGGGCAAGAAGTCGGCGACGGCCGTCCCTGCCGTCCGCGCCGCCACCGTTCCCACCCAGTCGCAGACGACCGGCAAGGGAAAGGGGACGGCGAAAGGGAGAGGGAGAGGAAAGGGGCGGCTGGTCCCCCCGAAAACCGCAGCCGTCGTGGTGACGCTCACCGCAGAGGCTGCGGAACGGGGGGAGACGTACGCGTCCGTCTTGGTGCGGGCGCGTGCCAATGCCGACCCCGCCCAATTGGGGATCGGCAGCGTCACCTGCCGCAAGACGCAGGCCGGGGCTCGAATCTTCGAGTTCCCGGGGGCGGAGGGGAGTGCCCATGCCGACCTCTTCGCAGCCAAGCTGCAGGAGGCGATCGCCGATTCGGCCAAGGTGGCCCGGCCGGTCAAGTCGGCGGCCATAGAGGTGGCCGACTTGGACGACTCCGTCACCAAGGAGGAGGTGGTGGCGGCGGTCGCAGCGGTAGGGGGCTGCGGCATCGCGGCGGTCCAAGGCAGGGCCATAAGGCCCGGCCGCGGCGGCATGGGCACCATACGCCTCGAGTGCCCAATCGCCGCCGCCAAAGCCGTCCTTGCCAAGGGACGGCTCACGGTCGGGTTCAGCTCGGGTGCAGTGCGGGCACTCGAGGACCAGCCTCTGCGGTGTTTCCGGTGCCTCGGCATCGGACACACCCGGCCCCTGTGTCCGTCCGCGGTGGACAGGACGGACACTTGCTTCCGTTGCGGCAAGGAGGGCCACAAAGCCGCCTCCTGCAAGGCCGCCACGCCGCACTGCGCGGTGTGTGCCGCCAGTGGCTGCCCGGCAGACCACACGATGAGGGGGAGGAACTGCAATCCTCCCCCTAAGCGGGGCAAAGCGCAGGCGCCGACTGGTCCTGCTGCGGCTGCCAAGAGCACCGTCGTTCCTGCGACGGTGGCTGCGGAGGGGGGTGTGATGACCATCGATGGATAGGGTCGAACATCGCATCCTCCAGGCGAACGCCAACCACTGCAGGGCAGCCCAGGATCTGCTGATGCAGACCATGGCTGAGTGGTTGGTGGACTTGGCGGTGGTCGCCGAGCCTTACTCGGTCCCCGGCCGTTGGCTGGGCGACCGGGACGGCTTGGTGGCGTTGGTGTCGCGGTCTTCCACGGACTCCCCTCCCCTCTCGCTCTTAGAGAAGGGACCGGGATACGTGGCCGCCGCGTGGGGAGACATGGCCCTAGTAGGGGTCTACTTCTCCCCAAACCGCCCTCTCTCGGACTTTGAGGATTTCCTCGAGATCCTCACCGCAGTCGTAGGGAGGGCGGCGCCACGCCAGGTCGTGGTGCTGGGCGACCTGAACGCCAAGTCGGCGGCCTGGGGCAACCCGGCCGCGGGTTGCAACGTCCGGGGACGTGCCGTCGAATTTTGGGCGGCCTCGTGCGGTGTGTCCCTCCTCAACAGGGGGGCGGTCCACACGTGTGTGCGGCAACACGGCGGGTCGGTGGTGGACGTCTCGTTTGCCACCCCCGCGCTAGCCGCCCGCGTCGTCAACTGGCGGGTGGAGATGGTGGAGACGTTGTCGGACCACCGATATGTGCGGTTCGACATCTCCACCCAGGGGGGGGGGACGGCCCGCGCCGGGCAATCTCCCTTCCCGCGGTGGGCACTCACCCGCCTGGACCGAGAGGCAGCCGAGGAGGCGGCCTTCCTCCAGGACTGGCTGTCGCCCCCTGTCGAGGTCCTGGACGTGGACGCCGCAGCGGTCCGGCTCAGGGGGTCCCTGACCGAGGTGTGCGACTCCAGCATGCCTCGGTCACGCCGCCCGCCTCCCCGTCGTGCCGTCTATTGGTGGACGGAGGAGCTGTCGGGTCTCCGGAGTGCCTGCGTGGCGGCCAGGAGGGCCTACACGCGGAGCCGACGCCGCAGCGCCCGAAACCGCGTCCCCGCGGAAGAGGACCGCCTTTACGCCTCTTACCGAGAGGCGAAGACGGTCCTCAAGGCGGCGATGGGCGCTGCAGAAGACTCGGCGAGGGCCGAGATGCTGGAGGGTCTCGACAGGGACCCGTATGGGAGACCGTACAAGGCGGCGCGGAACCAGCTCCGCCCCTATGGTCCCCCCCTGACGGAGACCCTCGAGCCAGCGTTGCTGGATGGGGTGGTCCGGTCCCTGTTTCCGCGCAGGACCGACTTCGCCCCACCAACGATGGCTCCCCCGCAAGGGGCGGCTCCACCGGAGGAGGAGGTACCCCCGGTGACGGCGTCGGAATTCCGCGAGGGGGTCCTCAGCCTCCGCGCCAAGAAGACGGCCCCCGGACCAGACGGCGTCCCGGCACGGGTGGTGGCGATCGCCGCCTCCCAAATGGAGGAAAGGTTTCGGGACCTCTTCAGCGCGTGCTTTACGGCTGGGAGGTTCCCGAAACTGTGGAAGGAGGGGCAGCTCTGCCTCCTCCGAAAGGAGGGACGCCCGGTGGACTCCCCATCGGCATACCGGCCCATCGTCCTGCTCGATGAGGTCGGTAAGATGTTCGAGGGGATCGTCGCGTCCCGGCTCGCTGGTCTTTTGCGGGGAGTGGGGCCGGACCTGTCGGACGCCCAATTCGGCTTCCGTCGAGGGCGTTCGACGATCGACGCGCTGGCCCTGCTCAAAGGCCAGGTGAAGGAGGCGGTGGAGGCGGGGGACGGAGTGCTGGCGGTGTCGTTCGACATTGCAAATGCCTTCAACTCCGTCCCCCATTCGACAATATTGGAGGCGCTCCGGTGTCACGGAGTGCCCCAATATCTGCGGAACCTCCTGGCCAGCTACTTGGAGGGCCGAGAGGTCCTCCTCGTGGACAAAACGGCCACGGTGAGGCGATACGGCGCAGAGTCCGGTGTTCCGCAGGGGTCAGTGCTGGGGCCCCCCCTGTGGAACATCGGTTTCGACTGGCTGCTGCGGGGAGCCCTCCTTCCGGGCACGAGTGTCATCTGCTACGCGGATGACACTCTCCTCACTGCCCGGGGGAGGAGCTTTGGGGAGGCGGCCTGTCTGGCCTCGGCTGGCGGATCCTTGGTCGCAGAGAGGATCCGCCGGCTCGGATTGAAGGTGGCGCTGCACAAGACCGAGGCCGTATTCTTCCGCGGGCCTCGGCAGCGCTGCCCTCCAGACGCCCACATCGTCGTAGAGGGCGTCAGGATAGCGGTCCAGCCCCAGATGAAGTATCTGGGTCTGGTGCTGGACGACAGGTGGCGCTTCGGCCCGCATTTCAGCGGGCTGTCGACGCGCCTGTTGAAAGCTGCTGACGCCCTCTCGTGGCTCCTCCCGAACCTGGGGGGGCCCAAGGAGAAATGCCGGCGCCTCTATGCCGGCATTCTCAGGAGCATGGCCCTTTACGGGGCCCCCATCTGGGCGGACTCCCTGCACAGGAGGGAGAACGCGACCGCCCTCCGCAAGCCCCAAAGGGCCATTGCACTGCGGGTGGCGAGGGCCTACCGCTCCGTGGGCTTCTCGGCGGCGTGCGCTCTGGCCGGCACCCCTCCTTGGGAGTTGGAGGCTTGGGTGCTGGCCAGAGTCTACGAGTGGACTGCGCAGCGGAGGGCGCTCGGGGAGCGCCCCGTCGCCGAGGAGCGGGAGGCCGTGCGGCGGGAGGCGAGGGACGCCATCGTCCTCCACTGGACGGAGGACCTCGCCACCGCCGCCTTTGGCCGCCGTACGTTGGACGCGCTCGGTCCGGTCCTGCAGGGCTGGCTCGAGCGGTCCCACGGTTTCCTCTCGTTCCGCCTGGTGCAGGTGTTGTCCGGCCACGGCTGTTTCGGAACGCACCTGCACCGGATTGGAAGGGAGGAGACCCCGGCCTGCCACGACTGCGGCGCGGCGGAGGACACGGCACAGCACACGCTGGAGGTGTGCCCAGCGTGGTCCGAGCCGCGTCGCGGTCTGACCGCGGTGGTTGGACAGGACCTCTCGCTCCCCAGCGTGATCAACGCCATGCTGGAGAGCGAGGGGTCCTGGTCAGCGGTAGCCTCCTTTTGCGAGGACGTCATCTCGCAAAAGGAGGAGGCGGAGCGCGCGCGGGAGGATGACCCTCTCGCTGCGCCGCTCCGCAGACGAAGGGGTCGGAGAAGGCGCCGTCCTCTCCCTCCTCATGGTGGCGATGGGCGGGCGACAGGCACGGGGGTGCCTTCGCCCGCATTGCACCCATCACCACCTTCGTCTGTCACTCCCGGGCCCTTCCCCCTCCCTACGGGGGGGGCGTGAGGGGTCCGCCTTGGAGGGCCATCGTCGGCGGAGGACTGGATGTCAAGGCTTTGCCGGTTTCCCAGTCCTCCCGCCACTCTGACGAAGCGGGAGTGTCGCTGGGTTATTTTGGTGGGTGTACCGGGTCAGCCCGGGGAGTCCCACATAGCCCCCCATCCCCCGATGGGCGGGTATGCGTAATGCATTTTTTCCCAGCGCAAACAAAAAAAAAAAAAAAAAAAAAAAAAAAAAAAAAAAAAAAAAGGTTAGGTTAGGTTGGGGGACCACCCCACAGTGCTTACGTCCTCGTCGTGTCCCCTGGAAACGGCCCAGCTCTGACCACCGTAACGGAGTGGCAGACTGGGTACGGCCAAAGTGCACTGTGCATCGTTGCGATTTTATTCTGTTTTTATTGTCTTGTGCGTATACGATCTGCTGGAAGAGATGTCGAGCCCTATGCGGGATGCCTGCGGGCGCTTTTCGAAGCAACCAAAAGGCCCTTCTCAGGGCCAACCAAAAGGCCCTTCTCAGGGCCAACCAAAAGGCCCTTCTCAGGGCCAACCAAAAGGCCCTTCTCAGGGCCAATCCGACGCTTCGGCGTCAGAGGCTGGCCGCGCGACTTCTGCGGCCAGCTTCTTCGCAACGGCGGACGAGTCGCTGTCAGACGACTCGTTACTGACAGTGTCAGACGCGGACGACTCGATCGAGCGATCGCGGAAGCGCATCCACCGGAGTGGTGGGTCCGAGGGCTCCTCGGGCTCGGGGTCGACGCGGTTGCCGAAGGCTGGAAGGCCGACGGTGGCCGCGGAGACCCATGTCGTTGGGCTCTCAAACGCCCAACGCCAGCTGGACCTGGCTCGGCGGGCTCAGCTCCAGCAGGAGCTGGAGGAGCGGGTCGCTGCCGCGGAAAAGCGGGCGCACGTCGCCCGGGCCAAGTCCGGGTACGGCGCGTCCCGCGTTCTGTACGCAGACCGGTCTCTGGCGGAGCTGCAGAGGATGGCGGAAGAGGACGAGGAGGAGATTGTGGAGGTCGCCTCTAAGTCCTCCAACCTGAAGGGCACCCTGCAGAAGGCCCTGAAATGTAGGGCCGCCAGCATGCGCGGTGTCGTCGCGGAGCTGGTCCTGCGCAAGACCAGCGACGAGACGCGGCAGCTGCAGGCGAGGGTGGATCGCCTGCAGTCGGAGGTCAGCCAGCTTCATCAGAAGCTGGCTGAGGTCACGGCCCGGCCACAACAGGCCGGGACGAGCCCTGCGGCAGAGGGCCCTCCCTCCAACCTTGAGGACATCATCCGCAAGGTGGTGCGAGAGGAGAGGGCCTTCACAAGAGCCTGCATTGCAGGCATCGAGGACCGGCTCCTTCCGGAGAAGCGCCACCGGCCGCCGCTTGCGGCGGATGCGACGCATTGCGAGCCGGGACCGTCCACCTCCGCCCAGGCGGAAGACGCCCTCCTCCTCCCCTCGGCGACCCCGTCCAACGAGTGGACGGAGGTGGTCCGTAAGGGGAAGGCCAAGAAGTCGGCGACGGCCGTCCCCGCCGTCCGCGCCCCCACCGCTCCCAGCCAGTCGCAGCAGACGACCGGCAAGGGAAAGGCGACGGTGAAAGGGAGGGGAAAGAGGCGGCTGGTCCCCCCGAAAACCGCGGCCGTCGTGGTGACTCTCACCGCGGAGGCCGCGGACCGAGGGGAGACCTACATGTCCGTCTTGGTGCGGGCGCGAGCGAATGCCGATCCCACCCAACTGGGGATCGGCAGCGTCACTTGCCGCAAGACGCAAGCCGGGGCTCGCATCTTTGAGTTCCCGGGGAAGGAGGGGAGTGCCCATGCGGACCTCTTTGCCGCCAAGCTGAAGGAGGTGATCGCCGATTCGGCCAAGGTGGCCCGGCCGGTCAAGTCGGCGGCCATAGAGGTCGCTGACTTGGACGACTCGGTCACCAAGGAGGAGGTGGTGGCGGCGGTCGCAGCGGTAGGGGGCTGTGGCATCGCGGCGGTCCGAGGCAGGGACATAAGGCCCGGCCGCGGCGGCATGGGCACCATTCGCCTGGAGTGCCCAGTCGCCGCTGCTAAAGCCGTCCTTGCCAAGGGTCGGCTCACCGTCGGCTACAGCTCGGGTGCAGTCCGGGCACTGGAGGAGCAGCCTCTGCGGTGTTTCCGGTGCCTCGGCATCGGACACACCCGGCCCCTGTGTCCGTCCACGGTCGACAGGACCGAGACATGCTTCCGCTGCGGCAAGGAGGGCCACAAGGCCGCCTCCTGCGAGGCCGCCACGCCGCACTGCGCGGTGTGTGCCGCCAGTGGCTGCCCGGCAGACCACATGATGAGGGGGAGGAACTGCAATCCTCCCCCTAAGCGGGGCAAAGCGCAGGCGCCGACCGGTCCTGCTGCTGCTGCGAAAAGCACCGTCGCTCCTGCGACGGTGGCTGCGGAGGGGGGTGCGATGTCCGACTGATGGGTAGGGTCGAACATCGCATCCAGGTGTCGCGGTCTTCCACGGACTCCCCTCCCCTCTCGCTCTTAGAGAGGGGACCGGGATACGTGGCCGCCGCGTGGGGAGAGTTGGCCCTGGTAGGGGTCAACTTCTCCCCAAACCGCCCTGGTCCGGTGATCGGACAGGACCTCTCGCTTCCCGGCGTGGTCAACGCCATGCTGCGGAGCGAGGGGGCCTGGGCAGCAGCAGTAGCCTCCTTTTGCGAGGACGCAATCTCGCAAAAGGAGGAGGCGGAGCGCGCGCCGCTGCGCCGCTCCGCAGACGAAGGGGTCGGAGAAGGCGCCGTCCTCTCCCTCCTCATGGTGGCGATGGGCGGGCGACAGGCACGGGGGTGCCTTCGCCCGCATTGCACCCATCACCACCTTCGTCTGTAACTCCCGGGCCTCTCCCCCTCCCCACGGGGGGGGCGTGAGGGGTCCGCCTTGGAGGGCAATCGTCGGCGGAGGACTGGACGTCAAGGCTTTGCCGGTTTCCCAGTCCCCCGCCACCAGGACGAAGCGGGAGTATCGCTGGGTTATTTTAGTGGGTATACCGGGTCAGCCCGGGGAGTCCCACATAGCCCCCCATCCCCCGATGGGAGGGTATGCGTAATGCATTTTTTCCCAGCGCAAACAAAAAAAAAAAAAAAAAAAAAAAAAAAAAAAAAAAAAAAAAAAAAAAAAAAAAGGTTAGGTTAGGTTAGGTTAGGTTAGGTTAGGTTAGGTTAGGTTAGGTTAGGTTAGGTTAGGTTAGGTTAGGTTAGGTTAGGTTAGGTTAGGTTAGGTTAGGTTAGGTTAGGTTAGGTTAGGTTAGGTTAGGTTAGGTTAGGTTAGGTTAGGTTAGGTTAGGTTAGGTTAGGTTAGGTTAGGTTAGGTTAGGTTAGGTTAGGTTAGGTTAGGTTAGGTTAGGTTAGGTTAGGTTAGGTTAGGTTAGGTTAGGTTAGGTTAGGTTAGGTTAGGTTAGGTTAGGTTAGGTTAGGTTAGGTTAGGTTAGGTTAGGTTAGGTTAGGTTAGGTTAGGTTAGGTTAGGTTAGGTTAGGTTAGGTTAGGTTAGGTTAGGTTAGGTTAGGTTAGGTTAGGTTAGGTTAGGTTAGGTTAGGTTAGGTTAGGTTAGGTTAGGTT
>CAUJBL010000004.1:15000-22500 GCA_963082905.1 Oligia fasciuncula | reverse complement strand
ACTCGTACCGGGCTTTCCCTGTGATCGGGCACTCCAACAGCACATGCAGGACCGTTTCGTCTTTGCCCGGCTCACAGGCGCACGATGCGTTCTCCTTACACTTGAAGCGTTTCAAGTATGCAGAGAACCCACCGTGCCCTGTGAGAATTTGCGTGGTGAGACTAGTGGGGTTTATTTTGCGCACCACTTTGTACGCCGCGACCGCGTCAGGGAAGAATAATTTAGTGCCGGAGGCTGTTGCCCCGGACTTGTATCTCCTGTTCCACTCGTCAAGCGACCCCATGCGGATCTGCCGCTTGACGAATGAAACAGGGCACTGGTCGTAGTCCGGCTTCTTCTTCAACCCCAGGGCGGCTTCCTTTGCGAGTTTGTCGGCTCGCTCGTTTCCCTCCAATCCTGCGTGAGCCTTAATCCAGAACAAGGACACCCTCTTGTTCTGTTGCTCGCAACGGCGAAGGGTGTCTCTGGTTTTCACTGCCAGGGGATGGGGGGAACTCGCACTGACCACCGACTGGAGGGCCGCCATGGAGTCGCTGAAGATGCCGAACGTATCTTCCTTCCGATTGAGCGCTTCGCCAGCCGCTCTTTGCAGGGCCAAAAGCTCCGCCTGATAGACGGTGCAGAAAGACGGCAGGGCAAGTTTGAGGGCCTTTACTTCGGTGGCGCTGTTCCACAGAGACAGCGCCGCCCCGACTCTGCCCTCAATCTTGCTGCCGTCTGTGTAGATACGCACAGCGAAATCGCTGTGGTTCCGGTATTGTTCCTCGTCTATCAGGCTGCCGAACTGCAGTGTGGTCTGCTCCGCGGGGTGCGGGGATTCCAACGCTGGAGCCATCCGCTCAATCTCCCTGTCTCCTAGCACTGACTGGGACACTCCCCTCCTGGCCTCGTACAGCGCTGCCGCCTCGCGAATGCGCAGGTCGATTGGGAGTATCCCGGCCAGCACCAGTGCCGAGTTTAGGGAGACTGTGCGGTAGGCTCTACACAACTTTTGTGCGAACCCTCTTTGGACCACATTTAGCTGCTTAATGACCCCTAGCTTATTTGCGGCTGGCGCCCACGCACTCGCGGCGTACAAAAGCGTTGGCTCAACCGCTGCGTTATAGATGACCCGGATAACTTCCGGGCTTAAACCCCAGCTCACCCGGGCAGCTCTAGCCAGCTGTTTATAGATTGCTATCGCCTTTTTACAGGCGATAGTTATGTGCTTGTTGAAAGTCAACTTGCAGTCGATGGTGACGCCCAGGATTTTCATATCTTGGGACATACCGATGTCGATCCCCCCCATGGTCAAGCGCGGAGTGTCGTACTTCAGCCTCCGCGTCAGCACCATCGCACAGGTTTTGTGCGGCGCGAATTTGAGCTTATTTCTGACACCCCACGCTCGAACATGTTCGAGAGCGGCACCAGCCTGTCCCTCGATTTCCAGTGCCGATTCGCCGACGAACACCATAACGACGTCGTCGGCGAATGCCTGGCAGTAGTGGCCTCTATCCTCCAGCTGCTTTAAAAGTGGGTCCAGCAGCAGGTTCCAGAAGATAGGACCACCTATCGAACCCTGGACGCACCCTTTGCTCGTCGTCTTCCGGGTCTCTTCCCCCGCGTATCTTACGCTGACCTCCCTGTCACTGAGATAACTGTCGACTACCCGTCTCAAGTTAACAGGACACTTTTCCTCAGCCAATCGTACTTTAATGGCGGGCCACCACGCACTGTCGAAGGCTCCCTCTATATCCAGCGACACGAGGGTCACGATCTTTTTACGTGCCAGCTCCGTGCGGATGTACTGCACGAGAGTATAGAGGGAGTCTTCGGTGCTCTTCTGGGGCATAAAGCCGTATTGGCGAGTATTAAACCTGGGAAGCAAGTAAAACTTGAGACGAGCAACCAGCATCCTCTCGTACACCTTCCCTAGTACAGGCAATAGCCCAATCGGCCTGTAGGATTTCGGGACGGTGTACGAGTCTTTGCCTGGCTTCCTGAGCACAACCACCGTTGCTTCCTTCCAGGACTTCGGGAAGTGGTGGAGTGCCAGGCATTTGTTCAGCAGTGACAGGAAGAATTCCGGGTTACAGGAGATGGCCTGAGAGCAGATGTCTGCGGTGAGGCCGTCGGCTCCCGGGGCCTTTCTTGGGTTGAACGACCCAATGGACCTGTCCAACTCACTCTGGGTAAACGGTGGGTCATGTTGTTCATCATGGCTCCACTCGTTTACCCTTTCTGCCAGTAGCCGGGTTTGGCGGTGGTCCAAAGTGTCGTCCTCCTCACGGTCCTCAGGGTAGAACGTGTCGGCCAGCAACCTCACCGAACCCTTCGCATCCAGCATTCCATCTCCCGACCACAGCGGCGGATCCTCTTCTCTTTTCGAGACCCTTCCCATGACTCTGTATATCCCTTCCCAGACGCCCTCCTTGTCCTGCTTCCCGCAAAACCGTCTCCAACTCTCCTCGATCGCTTTTCTTACGGCCTCCTCATATCTTTCCTTTTCTTCCAGGTACAGCCTGACCACCATCTCTCTTCGGACCGGCGCTGCGTTCCTGACTCTGCGTTTCCTGGTGGCGACCGACGCCTTCATCCCCGCGAGCTCCTCGGACCACCACGGCAAGGTAAGTGTTTCGTGTTTCTTTTTTGTTTTTAAGGTGTGTGTACATGTGTCAGTTACGGCTTGTGTGTATGTGTTTATTGTGTGTTCTAGTTTATCTATAGTGTTTATGTTAGTGACTTCCGTAACTGTTAAGTGTTTTGCCAGCATAATTTGGGACAGTTTCTCATGAAACTGTCTCCAATTAGCGTTCTTTGTGTTGTATTTTCGTGTTGTTCGTTCAATTTTATGTCCTGTTGATTTTTTAAGGTGTATGCCGAAAAAAATGCCGTTGTGGTCAGAGCTCGTGAGTCCCTCCACGATTCGCCAGCCGTCCACCAGGTCCAGCATGTCCGCCGAACAGGCCGTTACATCCACGTGGCTGCTGTATCTGATACCTCCTCTAATGGTGTCAAAAGTTGGGAGGTCGCCCGTATTTAAAATCTGCAACCCCATTTCCCATACCATTCCGCACACTTGCTCCCCTCTCGAGTCCTCGTTGCCGCTACCCCACCAAGTACTTTTCGCGTTTGCGTCCCCTCCGATGACCAACCTGCTAGGGCCCACCACTTGCTCCACTCGTTTCAGCTGCTCCAGGTATGGCCCTATGGGCTTGTCGGGTTCGAAGTAGAAGGACACCAGCGTGATCGTCCAGGCTCTGGTTCGGACTCCCACCACAACGATGTTGTTTGTGGTGAGTTGCGGGTACTGTATTATGTCCAGGCTTTGGTCAAAGACAGCTACCGCTGCCTTTACAGTCCCTTCTCCTCCCTCAGAGCTCTGGAAGACCCTTACGCCCCGGTAGCCCTTCATCCTTCTCACCCCACCCACATAGGGCTCCTGGAGCAGCGCTACGGCCAGCTTGCGCTTTTCTGCCTCCAGCAACAGCTCGTTGGTGGCCAGCTGACTCCGTTGCAGGTTGGCCTGGACCATCTTGTACTGGTGGGTATCCGGGGCAACTTTAGCAATACGCTATCGAGGCTCGAGCGAGGGCATCCCACTTTCGCCTTACAGGGCATTCAGTGCTGAAGGCATTGTGCTCAGTGTTTCCCTGTTTTTCCCTGGTGCAGTTTATGCACACCGCTGCTTCGCCGGTTTGCCTGTCCGGGCAGTCCGCTCGAAGGTGCGGGCCGCCGCAGTGGCTGCACAGATCGGCTGGGTTCTTACAGAACCGCTTGCTGTGCCCGTAGCCCAAGCAGCGGGTGCACTGCACCAGTGGCGTCTGGTCTTCGACGCGCACAATCTGGAGGTCAATTCGAAGTTTGCCACCTTCGATGGCCCTCCTCCAGATTATCGGGGACACACTGAGCACAATGTGGTTGAGATGGGGGTTGCGAGTCTTCCTTCGATATTTGATTTCCGTTCTTTGGTCCTCGTCGCCGAGGCCGTGGAAGAGCTCCCGATTCTGATTCCTGAGGGCTTTCATTACTTCCTCATCGCTATGGACAAGGAGAACGTCCCTCATAATCAGAAGCGGGTCCCGATTCGTCACTTCCTCGACAACGAGGCCCTGTCCAGCTGCTTCGATCCTCTCTTTAACCTTGGTCCTCTCCTCCTTTGACACACACCCCATTATGATCTTCCTGTCCTTTGCTTTCCTCACCCTCTCCACCTTCACCCAGCCTTCCTTCGCGTCGACTGCCTTCCTCACCCTTTCCAGAACCTCTTCCCCTGTTTCCGTTTCCTTCGTTGAGGAGACGACTACGGAGTGCAGCGTTGCCCGCCCCAGGGCCTGAGCCCCGGTCTGGCTGTTTTGCGCAGCAGCCACAGTCGCGTAAGTCCTCTCCCCAACGAAGTCCCTAGTCGCCAAGGCATCTCGTAGCGACTCCATTTTGGTCAGGTTCTCTTTTAGGAGAGCGCTATTCTCCTCCAGCTGTTTCACGAGATCCTTGTCGACTCTGGTTTCCTCGTTTGAAGAGGGCAGGCTGTTCTGGATGACAGTCGAAACGGGGGCGGCGGTGACAGGGGCTTTCGCCTTCTCCGACTCCTTCACGATCTCGTAGAGCCGAGTGATGGCCCCCAAAACCTCCGTCTTAATCTCGGTCTTCAGGTTCCGAGAGTTGCCCAGGTGCAGTTTCGCTCGACTTAGGCAAGCTCTCGCCTCCGCCGTCAGGTTTGGGAACCTCGACTCTGGCTTATTGCTCGGTCCCGCCGGTCCCGCGGCATCCGCGGAGGCCCGCCGCGTCCCCAGAGAGCCTGGGATTTTTTGCGCTGGTGGCGGAGTCACAGCAGGTTTCGGGTTGGCCGGGGACTTTGCCTTGGGCTCGATTTTCCCGGCCTCCCATTCCCCTATGCTGCGTCTCACGCTCGACTGCGAGGTCCCAGCCTCCTCTGTAGACTGCGGCGAGCCCCCAAAGATGAGCGAGCTCGCGGTTTTCTTGTCGGTCTTCTTTGGCGTGTGAAACATGGTGGCTTTAGTGAAGGTGAGGTTCATACAGAGGTCACTGGCACTACTCTTCTGTGTCCCTGTAAAGGGGGGATCAGCAAGAGAATTGTATGATACTACGAGCCCTCAAAACTAGGACTCGGTCAGTTTATAAAAATATAAATATATATGTCAAATAGTGCCTTAAGAGGCGCTGATAGTCCCGAAAATCGTTTCCTTTCCCAGCGTCGTATTATAGGAGTTACTACTGTAACCGGAAAGGCAAAAAAGCAAAACAAATTTTTCTCTCAAAACTGAAAAGTTTACCTGCCCAGACACGAATGGGTGGGTGGGAGGGCAAATTTTTGAACTTCTATGTGAGCTAGGCGTGCGTGCGAGGTGTCAAAAGACGTGTCTCGGCGCGGGCCAGCTAACTGTGAGGTTTTTGGAATTTATGCTGAACAAAAATTTTGAAAAAAGCTGAAAATACGTGTTTTACGACCAAAAAGTATGAAGAAATTTGGAATAACACCGCCAAACGGGACTCGAGCTCGCGGGGCGCGCGCCGGAGTGCAGGTAAGGCAGGTAAGTGTCTGTTAAAATTATAAGAAACGTAGATTTAGCTGTAAATTTTAAGATAAAAATGTTTTAAAGAGGTTTTTTACTGAAATTTTTCTAAGTCAATAACCGGGAAATGTTTTTCGCGGATTCGTCAGTTTTTACGTGCGGGATAGTCGGACGGAGCCTAAAAACGATTAGTTTTGCTGAAAACAGCTTGTAAATGCGTCACCGGGATGCAAAGTTATTGAGGTATGTGTATTTTGTACTATCCCTTAGGTAGATTTTGTCTTATAGTGAAAAACCTTGTGCCAAAAATTTTTTGAACTTCTATGTGAGCTAGGCGTGCGTGCGAGGTGTCAAAAGACGTGTCTCGGCGCGGGCCAGCTAACTGTGAGGTTTTTGGAATTTATGCTGAACAAAAATTTTGAAAAAAGCTGAAAATACGTGTTTTACGACCAAAAAGTATGAAGAAATTTGGAATAACACCGCCAAACGGGACTCGAGCTCGCGGGGCGCGCGCCGGAGTGCAGGTAAGGCAGGTAAGTGTCTGTTAAAATTATAAGAAACGTAGATTTAGCTGTAAATTTTAAGATAAAAATGTTTTAAAGAGGTTTTTTACTGAAATTTTTCTAAGTCAATAACCGGGAAATGTTTTTCGCGGATTCGTCAGTTTTTACGTGCGGGATAGTCGGACGGAGCCTAAAAACGATTAGTTTTGCTGAAAACAGCTTGTAAATGCGTCACCGGGATGCAAAGTTATTGAGCGGTTAGGTTAGGTTAGGTTAGGTTAGGTTAGGTTAGGTTAGGTTAGGTTAGGTTAGGTTAGGTTAGGTTAGGTTAGGTTAGGTTAGGTTAGGTTAGGTTAGGTTAGGTTAGGTTAGGTTAGGTTAGGTTAGGTTAGGTTAGGTTAGGTTAGGTTAGGTTAGGTTAGGTTAGGTTAGGTTAGGTTAGGTTAGGTTAGGTTAGGTTAGGTTAGGTTAGGTTAGGTTAGGTTAGGTTAGGTTAGGTTAGGTTAGGTTAGGTTAGGTTAGGTTAGGTTAGGTTAGGTTAGGTTAGGTTAGGTTAGGTTAGGTTAGGTTAGGTTAGGTTAGGTTAGGTTAGGTTAGGTTAGGTTAGGTTAGGTTAGGTTAGGTTAGGTTAGGTTAGGTTAGGTTAGGTTAGGTTAGGTTAGGTTAGGTTAGGTTAGGTTAGGTTAGGTTAGGTTAGGTTAGGTTAGGTTAGGTTAGGTTAGGTTAGGTTAGGTTAGGTTAGGTTAGGTTAGGTTAGGTTAGGTTAGGTTAGGTTAGGTTAGGTTAGGTTAGGTTAGGTTAGGTTAGGTTAGGTTAGGTTAGGTTAGGTTAGGTTAGGTTAGGTTAGGTTAGGTTAGGTTAGGTTAGGTTAGGTTAGGTTAGGTTAGGTTAGGTTAGGTTAGGTTAGGTTAGGTTAGGTTAGGTTAGGTTAGGTTAGGTTAGGTTAGGTTAGGTTAGGTTAGGTTAGGTTAGGTTAGGTTAGGTTAGGTTAGGTTAGGTTAGGTTAGGTTAGGTTAGGTTAGGTTAGGTTAGGTTAGGTTAGGTTAGGTTAGGTTAGGTTAGGTTAGGTTAGGTTAGGTTAGGTTAGGTTAGGTTAGGTTAGGTTAGGTTAGGTTAGGTTAGGTTAGGTTAGGTTAGGTTAGGTTAGGTTAGGTTAGGTTAGGTTAGGTTAGGTTAGGTTAGGTTAGGTTAGGTTAGGTTAGGTTAGGTTAGGTTAGGTTAGGTTAGGTTAGGTTAGGTTAGGTTAGGTTAGGTTAGGTTAGGTTAGGTTAGGTTAGGTTAGGTTAGGTTAGGTTAGGTTAGGTTAGGTTAGGTTAGGTTAGGTTAGGTTAGGTTAGGTTAGGTTAGGTTAGGTTAGGTTAGGTTAGGTTAGGTTAGGTTAGGTTAGGTTAGGTTAGGTTAGGTTAGGTTAGGTTAGGTTAGGTTAGGTTAGGTTAGGTTAGGTTAGGTTAGGTTAGGTTAGGTTAGGTTAGGTTAGGTTAGGT
>CAUJBL010000004.1:5000-12500 GCA_963082905.1 Oligia fasciuncula | reverse complement strand
TTTTAATAAACTTTATACATACTTATGCTGAGTTTTATTTATTTACTGTTTCGCTCTATCTTTGCTACATTAATATATTTTTAAATATATGTTATAGCAAATGCTTATTAACTTTTATTCCTATTGATTACAATACTAACTATTTTGGTACAGTACTCTAGTAAAGTTTTACGAGTAATTTTATCTCTAAGTAAAGTCTCTAGGTTTTCCTTTTTTAATTGTACTTCAATTTTTTGCTGGAAGTCGTGTCTGTCCCTATTATGCACCGGGCAGTCCAGCAATAAGTGGAATATCGTTTCCGCTGTATCCGGGTCACAGACACATGCGGGACTCTCCTTACACTTGAAACGATGCAAGTATTGAGAGAGCCCCCCATGTCCCGTGAAAACTTGCGTCAGTAACCCCGCCGGCCTCATACTCCTAACTACTCTGTATGCGTCTATGGCATCCGGGAGGAACACTCTTGTTACGGAGGCCGTGTCACCCGACCTGTACCTCTCATTCCACTCGTCTAGGGAGTCCTTCCGGATAATCTGTTTGACGAATGACACCGGTACCTGGTCGTAGTCGGGTTTCCTCCGGCTTGTGAGTGCAGCCTCTTTCGCGAGCTGATCCGCGCGTTCGTTACCGATGAGACCAACATGCGCCTTCACCCAGTAAAAGCTCACAGTTTTCCCCTGGGCGAAGGCCTTCTTCAGGTTTTCGCGCGTCTCTACCGCCAGTGGATGCAAGGCATTGTAGTTGGTGATGGTCTCCAGCGCCGATCTTGAGTCACTATACACGCAGTATTGTCTCCCCGTGCACTTCAGGGCTTCCCTGGTGGCTCTGCATATAGCGAGGATCTCCGCCTGGTATACGGTGCAGTACGCGGCTAAGCTAAGCTTGATTGCCTTGGTCTCTGTCTCACCATTCCATACGGATAACGCTGCCCCGACTTTGCC
The DNA here is from genome assembly GCA_963082905.1 of Oligia fasciuncula. Lineage (NCBI taxonomy): Eukaryota > Metazoa > Arthropoda > Insecta > Lepidoptera > Noctuidae > Oligia > Oligia fasciuncula. Next base: position 11,559 of record CAUJBL010000004.1, on the reverse strand, counting down.
CTCAAGCCTGCTACCGTCGGTGTAAATTTTTAACGCCTGTGCACCGCTACTGTCGACCTCTGCTTGAGTAGTCAAGCTCTCGAAGGTCAACTCTACATGCAGAGCCGGATGTGGAATCTCCGCAAAACCCACCACCCGTTCAGTCTCCCTGTCTCCCAGCACCAGCCGGGACGACCCTCTCCTTGCTTCGTACAGTGCGGCTGCCTCCTGTATTCGAAGGTCGAGAGGCAGTATCCCGGCCAGTACTAGTGCCGAGTTCAGAGAGACCGTGCGGTAGGACTTGCAGCGGTAGGACTTGCAAAGTTTCTGTGCGAAACCCCTCTGTACCGCATTCAGCGCCTTCTGCGTTCCAATTTTCTTAGCTGCCGGTGCCCATGCGCCAGCAGCGTACATGATGACCGGCTCAACCACTGCCGTGTAAATTGTTCGGATGACGTCCGGATGCAGTCCCCAACTTATTTTTGCGGCTCTGGAGAGCTGTTTATAAAGGTTTGCCGCCTTTTTGCAGACTCTTGCAACGTGGGTGTTAAAAGTCATCCGGTCGTCCAGAGTCAGCCCTAGAATTTTGATTTCCCGCGACATTCCAATGCCGATCCCCCCCATATTCAGGAGCGGGGTATCGTACTTAAGCTTACGCGTGAGCACCATCGCACAAGTTTTGTGCGGCGCAAACTTCAGCTTGTTCCGGACTCCCCACTCCCAAACATAGGCGAGAGCGGCATTGGCCTGCCTCGAGACCTCCAACCCGGTATCTCCGCTGAATACCATCACCACGTCATCCGCATACGCCTGACAGTACACTCCGTCTTTTTCCAGGCCGTGTAATAGGGGGTCAAGTACCAAATTCCATAGAATCGGGCCGCCAATGGATCCCTGGACGCACCCTTTCTGGGTGTTTTTAGTGTGTTCCTCCCCGGCATACCTCAGTCTGATTTTTCTGCAGTCGAGATAGCTATCCAGTAGCCTCCTTACATTAACCGGACACTTTTCCTCAGCCAGTCTGACTTTGATAGCTGGCCACCAGGCGCTGTCGAAGGCCCCCTCTATATCCAATGAGACTAGGGTTACGAGCTTTTTCTGCTCTATGTTCCCCTTGATATGGTTCACCAGGTTATAGAGGGCGTCTTCGGTGCTCCTTTGTGGCATAAAGCCATACTGGCGAGTACTAATCCGCGGTACTAGGTGCCACCTGACCCTTGCTACAATCATCTTCTCCAGGATCTTGCCCAAGACTGGTAACAGACCGATCGGCCTATATGCCTTGGGATTCTGATAGTCGTCCTTGCCCGGTTTTCTTAATACCACTACTGTGGCTTCCTTCCATATGTCCGGGAAGTGACCTATCTCTAGGCACTTGTTATACAGGGCAAGGAACACATCAAGATTCCTGAAGATTGCTCGACTGCATATGTCCGCCGTGAAGCCATCCGCTCCAGGTGCCTTCTTTGGGTTAAAACTCTTGCTCGCGGTCTTTAGCTCTTTTACCGTAAACGGCGGATCATGTGTTTCATTATGACACGGTGCGTTTACTTGCTTCGCAAGCTCTCTTATCTGGCGATGATGAGAGTTATCCTTCTCTTCGGAGTCTTCTGGGTAGAAAGTTTCGGCTAATAGGGATGCCGATTCTTCTGGGTTTAGGAACACACCGTCCTTTTTAAGGGTCACATCCTCTTGACGTTTGGCGGTCTTACCGATCACTCTGTAAATACCCTCCCATACTCCTTCTTTATCTTGCTTTTGGCAAAAGGTCTTCCAGCTTGCTATTTGGGCTTTCTTGGCTTGGCATTCGTAGCTCTCCTTTGCTTGCAGGTACTCTCTGAAGACTTTCTCCTTGCGGTCGCTCGCTGCATTGCGTATCCTCCGCTTCTTTGTAGTGACCTCGTTTCTTAAGAGTGCCAACTCCTCTGACCACCATGGCATAGAGAATTCGGTGCTTGTTGATTTAGATGGCATGCTTTCTCTACAGGCTGAAGCGATGCCTTCTGTTATTGCCTTTGCCATGTTTTCCAAGTGCTGTTTGTGCTCGACTCTACTTATTTCGGTTGCGTTAATGTTTTGTTCCGCTTGGAATTGGTCCATTTTCTCAATGAAAATGTCCCAATTTGCCTTCTTGGTATTGTAGAGTCGAGTGGTCCTTTGGATGTTGATCCCTTTTTCCCTCTGCAAACGCACTTGAAAAAGGATCGTGTTGTGGTCAGAGCTCGTGACTCCCTGGTCTACTCTCCAGTCTTCCACGAGGCCCAGCATATCAGTCGAGCAAGCTGTTAAGTCGACGAAGCTGCTGTATCTTGTATTGCCCCTTACAGTGTCGAATGTTGGTATATCTCCACTATTGAGCACCTGCATTTCCGACTCCTCAAGGGTCCCGGACATGTCTACACCCCTGCTGTCATTCACAACGCTGCCCCACCAGGTATTCTTAGCATTGGCATCGCCTCCAATGAGCAGTTTTCTTGGCCCAGCTTTCTCCATCGTCCTTCGTATTTGCGCCATGTATGGCTCTATTGGCTGGTCTGGTTCGAAGTAAAAAGAAACCACTGCGATTTCCCAGGCTTTGGACCGGATCCTCACCACTGCGATGTTGTTTGTAGTGAGTTCTGGGCACTGTATGACGTCCAAGTCATGATCGAAAACGATCACGGCTGCTTTCACAGTCCCTTTTCCGTCGTCCTCGCACTGGTACACTCGCACGCCTCGGTAGTTCTTCATCCTTCGAATCCCGCCAACATACGGTTCCTGAACCAAAGCGAAGGCGATCTTCCGGTCGGTGGCTTCCATCATGAGCTCATTTGTTGCCAGTTCTTTTCTTTGGAGGTTTGCCTGGGCTACTGTGTATCCTCTGGTGAGGTTGCCTGCTGTATTATTACTATTGTTGCCCTTAGCAGTAAGCTACCCTCGCTCTCGCCATTGCATCCCATCTTCTGCGCACAGTACATTCGCTACTGAATGCGTTGTGTTCGGTACTGGCATGTTTTGCTTGTGTGCAGTTCACGCATGACGGGGGTGCTCCAGCGATCCAGTCAGGGCAGTGTGGTCTAGTGTGAGGGCCGCCGCAGTGGCTGCACTTATCTGTGGTTTCTTTGCAGAAACGCTTGCTATGGCCATATGCTAGGCAGCATGTGCATTGGACCAGTGGTGACTGGTCTTCCACTTTGATGCGCTGAATATCAATGTGTATGGCTCCTTTGTGCAGTGTTCTATTCCACAATTGCGGCGACACTCTCAGAATTACGTGGTTTGTGTGGGGGTTTCTGGTTTTCCTCCTGTATGCTATTTCGACCCTGTCGTCCTCGCTCTTAAGGTCCCTGTAGAGGTCTGTGTTTTGCTTTTTGAAAGCCCTTAAGATGTCCTCGTCAGAATTATAACTACAGACATTCTTAAGAGCCATCAACGGGTCTTTATTTTGCATTTCCTCCACCAGGAGGTTACCTCCCTCACTCAACCTTTCTTTGACCTTTTTCCTCTCTTCTTGCGTTCTGCATCCCAATATTACCTTTCGGTCTCTAGCCTTTCTGACTCTGTCCACTGTTATGAAGCCGTCCTTCGCGTTCGCCGCTTTCCTGATCTTCTCGATCACCTCGTCTCCGGTTTCTAATTGGTCGGTCGAGGTTACCACTATAGAGTGGAGAGCTGTGTAGTCAGGAACAGCATTTCTTGGGGCTGTGGCTGCAACTTTTGCATACGTGGCTCTAATCTCTTCGTTTCGTCTTCCTATCTCTAACTCCTTCTTTAGTTCCTCCATTTTTAGACTGTTTTCTTGAATGAGCCTTGTATGTTTCTCAATTATTTGCGTCAGATGGCCTTGCTTTCCATCACTACTTTCTTCCTGTGCTACCTGTTTTGTCTGTGTCCCCACCGTTTCCTTACTGTTATTTATTGTTCTTGACGTCGATGTTGTGCTCTCAGCCTCCTTCACCAGTTGGTACAATCTATCCACCGCCTGTGTGACATCGGTCTTAATGTCGGCTCGCAGGTTACGGGATTCCCCCAGAGCGGTTTTTGCTTTCCTGATGCAGGCGCGTGCTTCCGCCACTCTATCGGGGTATTCCTTTTTTTGTTTCGGCGAGATGTTCGGCGCCTCTGCGGACATTCTGCGTGCTGGTGGTTTGGGTTCGATGGCGGCAGTTTTTATTTTTAATTTCAGCTGTGCTGGCGGCATTGTTTTTTGCGGCGGGTTTTGAGGTTTTTGCGTGTTTTTCGACGCCTCCCAATCCCCTATACTCTTCCTCACGTTTGAGGGTTGCGTCGGTGCCGTCGAGGGGCCAGCCTTCTCGTCATCACTGGGAGATCCGTGGGTGTCCGTCATTTTCTTGATCGGGGTTCTAAATCCGAACATTTAAATTGGCCACAGGGATGTGTCGTTGGTACACGTGTAAAATATAATAAAAATATAATAAAATATATCTAAAATATACCGCTCTACTTAGAGTCCGTCTTTATGCTGAGACTGAATCCCTGTAAAGGGGGGATCAGTAACAAGTGCTATGCTTTATGATGTGCGAGCCCTGTTGATATGGACTCGGTCAGCTCTAAATGGAGTTGTCAATCGTTGTCAAAATGCCTTTAAGGGCAGTAATAATCTTCAAAAAGCCGTAAATACGTGTTTTTCGACCAAATTGTAGGAGGAAAACCGGAATAACACCACCGAACGGGACTCGAGCTCGCGGAGCGCGCGCCGGAGTGCAAGTACGGCAGGTAAGTAACTATTAAGATTATTAGAAACGTAGTTTTAGCTGTAAATTTTGAGATAAAATGTTTTAAAAGAGGTTTTTTCTGAAATTTTTCTAAGTCAATAGCCGGGAAAAAGTGTGTAATCAAAAGAAATAAAAGTGCGTTAAGTGCTTTCTCAATGTAGAGTCAACACCGTCAACCGTCTGGTTCAAGATAGAGCCAAACAATAATCCTATAAGTAAATTTCTACTTCTAGGAGTCGAAAGCAGCCGTTAAAGAGCAAAAGTTTACAGAGCTCTATGTAGAGTCGATTTGATACCGTCAGTGGATAGCTCTCCTCGAGCCCTTTCAAACGACCCTAAACTCGGTACAACTCCGCCAAAGGGTTCCGGAGATATCGCAACCTAAAAATTTTGGTTTTTTGCCAAGATGGCGGCCGAAAAGTGGTTACAGGAGGTTATCTCCAGGACCGCTGGCCCAAAAACCCCCGTGCTTGGGCTTTTCGCACTTGCCTCGATGAGGCCTATCCACTGAGACGGTTTTCAGGCTGAAAAAATCTTTCGCTCTGAATACGGCTGAAAGCCAGTCCACTCGCAAGGCAAGGGTAAGTGAGACCCCCCAAAGCAAATCCGGTCGCTCTACGACCCTCCGTTGCGGAGATATGGGTGTTCAAAATTTTAACAAGATGGCGGCGCAGCTGTCAAAGTCAATGTTTGACAGGTGATATCTCCGCTTTGGCTGGTCGCAGAACACCCGAGTTTGGACTTTTCTGGCTTGGCCCGACCCGCTCCTACGCGCAAGATGGCCTCCAGATCCCTGAAAATTTTCAGTCCCAAAACGCCTGAAACCTATTCTACACGATAGGATTCGTCTTCTGAAGCAGAAATTTCAAAACGGCAACTCTCTACGACCGCTAAGTCCGGAGCTACGTTGAGTCAAAGTTTTCCAATATGGCCGCCCAACTGTCAGATGTTAACTTCAAGTAGCTGCAACTCCGCAACCGCTTATCGCAGAGAGTTGCGGTTTCGAATGTGGAACTTGCCCTAACCTCCCGCGTATATCGAAAATGTTTTCAGCGCTGAAAATTTTCAGGCCTGAAAAACGCCTGAAAGCAATTTTTAAGTGTTGCCACAAGTGTCCCGCTCCGAAATATGGAAATCCGGGTCTTCTACGCCCAATAACTTTGGAGATATTTGCAGTTTAAAATTTTAACCAATGAAACCAAAATGACTGAAAAAGCTATTTCCGCGAGTTTTAAAGTTTTTGGGCGCAAGTTTGGGCTTAAACTAAACACAATACACTTATAGAAGTCAATTCTATCCTTAAAACTTAATTATTTCTATTTATTTCTATTTAATTTGAAAAAATGACTAAAAATTTAATAACTTTGGAACCGTTAATCGGAAAATTTTGAAAAAAATACCTAAATAATCTATAAATAGCACGCTACAAAAGTGTAACAAAAAATTTTAAAATTTTGAATAATTTCTTGTCGAAATTTATATTTATGCAATTTTTACAGTTTTTTAATGACTACATTAAATCTAACCAAGCTAAAAATCTGGTTTTTTCAGGATGTCCTCTTCTGGTAAGCGCGCAAAAGATAGCAGTTGAAGTTTTTCAAATTTGTTGTTGTTTCATGAGTTATAGGTATCCAAAGTTTGAACTTTTAAATAATAATAAAACGAAAAGTACATAACATAAAATTCATGTACTTGCAAATATTATCCACTCCCAGGGGCCTCTTGCATACTGCAAATTTTCCAGCAGCTGGCGTGTCTCGTTCAAGTTTTTCAGGCCACGTGCTTTTTGGTTTTTCCTGAATATCGCTGGAAGTACTGGTGTAATGTGTCTTCTGAGTAGTCCGGAGCAAAGGTTTAACTGCTCC
>CAUJBL010000003.1:0-45783 GCA_963082905.1 Oligia fasciuncula | reverse complement strand
ATTTTACATGTCTGTTTCGTGTGATGATAGGTAAATCAGATGCGTGTTAACAGTCAATGTCGTTTATTGTTCCTTGACAAGTTATACAGAATAAAATAAATAAGTTTTGAACAATAATTAGATGAGAAAAGTTTTTAGTGCGCGTTGTCGTTCGCAGTCAACGAGAGAAGGGGAGAAAGATGGCGGCCGCCGGCGCAGGCGACACGTTGCGTTCCAGCGAATGCAGCCCTTTGCATTCGCGGCATTAACGCGTTCCAGTGCTGTTGCGAACATCCTCCCCCCCCTTGGGGACATGTTCCCCAAGGAGCTCTTGGGAATCTAGTAGGGATAGTTTAGAGACGGGCCTATGAATGACGCCGTACTCAGTCTTCACGTCGACCACCCTGCATACGCCGTCAGCTCCCGGGTACAGCTTGGTAATGCGGCCCATGAGCCACTTCATAGGTGGTAGCTGGTCGTCTAGGATGAAGACCAGGTCGCCAACACGAATGTGGTCTTGTTTGCGCTGCCATTTGACGCGTTGCTGCAGAGTGGTAAGGTAGTCCTTTGTCCACCGAGACCAGAAGTGGTTTTTCAAGCGCTCAATCAGCTTGTATCTATTGAGGCCGCCACGTTGGATAATGGGTGAAGGTAGTGAGGTCAATGGTCGGCCCACAAGGAAGTGTCCCGGTGTAAGTGCCGACAGATCAGATGGATCAGCAGACATAGAAGTTATGGGCCTTGAATTCATAATGGCCTCAATCTGTGCAAACAGGGTATACAATTCTTCAAAGGTTAAGCTAGAGTTACCTGCTATGCGTTTCAGATGATACTTAGCTGTCTTGACTCCTGCCTCCCAGATACCGCCGAAATGCGGTGCATAAGCCGGAGAGAATTTAAAAGTTATACCCTCTTTGCTCGCGTAGTCGCTAACTGACCGTTCGTTTTCCTTGAGCAGTCTGTTCAGTTCGTTGCTAGCTCCTACGAAGTTTTTACCGTTATCTATGAATCTTAGTATGTAAGCACATATTCTTTGTAGTTTGTATAGTTTAGAGTATTTTTGAAAGGGTATAATGTCAGCATATAAAATTATATTTAAGCCTATTTTAATTTCAGGTAGAGTGGAAGGAGTAGATTTAGGTTGGGGCCATTCATGTTCAGACTTGGTCAGGAAAGAAGGACCATGCCACCAGAGAGTATTACTATCAAGAAGACGTGGTTGAATGCCCCTAGACGCCATATCAGCAGGATTATGTTCAGAAGGTACATGACGCCAAGTAGTTATGTCAGTTAATTCTCGAATTTGTTCGATTCGATTGCTTACATACGTTTTAAGAGTTTTAGGTGGCGTGTGTAACCACCCTAAGACTATGGTTGAGTCCGTCCAAAATACTGTACATGAAATCTTGATTTTTAAAGAGTGTAGTACTTTGGAATATAGTTTCGCACCGAGTAACGCGCCTAACAATTCCAGGCGGGGAATTGTTTCAGATTTTAAAGGAGAAACTTTAGTTTTAGCACACAATAAGTTACATTTCACTTCGCCTAAACTATTAGTCGATTTAAGATAAATGCATGCACCATAGGCATCTTGCGAGGCATCAGTAAAGCAATGAGCCGCTATATGAATAGGTGAACTGCAGAATATATATCTAGGTATCTGAATATGAGCGAAATATAGCGTTTCATTATAGAATTCTAACCATGAGTTTTGAATGTCCTTTGGAACTTCATCATCCCAACCTATGTCTAGCAACCAGAGCCTCTGTAGTATGATTTTATGAAAAATAGTGCAAGCAGATAAGAGACCTAAAGGGTCAAATATTCGACACGAGTTCGACAATATAGAGCGTTTCGTAACTTTAGGAATAGATTCAATTTCGACTGAGTAGTGCAAAGTATCAGAGCCAGGTGTCCATTTCAATCCCAAAACGGAGGACTGTTTGCTAAAATCTTGAGATTGGTCAGTCGTAGGTATGCCATCAAAAATATCAGGGGAGTTTGTTCTAAATTTACGCAAGGCAAAACAACCTTCAACAAGTTTGTCAATTACTCCTGAAATGTTAGCCCTTAATAGAGATTTTGAGTCTGAACCAGTGTTCAGGTCATCAACATAGAAGTCATGTCTTATAGTATTGGCAACAGCTTCATCAGTACACTCCGCTGCGAGTTGGACAAGACACCTAGTACTCAGATACGGAGCTGAAGCCGTTCCATAAGTGACAGTATTGAGTTGCAATGTTTTGAGTGGTTGACTTTCGTCTTCCCTCCAGAGTATAAGTTGTAAGTGACGCTGTGATTCATGTACCATAACCTGCCTATACATTTTTTCTATGTCACCTGTCACTACATAAGTATACTGACGGAACCTGAGCAAGATTGCCATTAAATCATCCTGAACCACCGGTCCAACAAATTGGATGTCATTTAGTGACTTACTAGTAGAAGTTTTACAAGAGGCATCAAAGACTACTCTTAAGCGAGTGGTTTCACTGCTTTCGCGAATTACTGCATGGTGAGGAATATAATAACCGAAGCTAGGACGGCTTACCTCAGTTAAATGACCTAATCTTTTATATTCGTTAATAAATTCAGTATAGTCATCTTTGATTTTAGATTTATTAAGTTTCCTTTCTAAGTTTAAGAACCGCCTTTTAGCAATAACATAAGAGTCCCCTAAAGTTTCACTGGGGACTTCACGCAATGGAAGTTTCACACAAAATCGCCCATTGCTCAGGCGGATAGTATTTTCAATAAAATGGTTTTCACAATGTTGTTCCTCATTGGAAAACTTATTATTATTGGTTGGCAGGGCAGGAACATCCTCAACTTCCCAGAACTTAGTTAGTGAGTCCCTAATCTCCTGAGAAAAGTTAGAATGAGTAGTAGTAGTAGGACTTACACCAGTTGGGCCCGACACGAGCCAACCCAGTTTAGATTTTAGTAGTGTCGGTTTATTTTTACCCAACTTGATTTGTTTGGAATCTACAATTTCCCAATAAATATCAGCTCCTAGCAGTAAGTCAATTTCAGAGGGTACGTAGTAGGTAGGATCTGCTAGTTCTATAGATTTAGGAATATTCCATTCCGAAGGGTTAATCTTTGAGCTGGGCAACATCCCAGTAATATCAGGCACTAAAAGACATGAAACATTCGCATGGAATAAGTTAATCCGCGATTTAAGTTTTATGTTACACCTTTTAGTAGTATTAGTTAGCTTATTATTTATACCAGCAATTGATATATTAGTATTAGAACAGGATAAATTCAGTTTTCTTTGCATTTTTTCAGTTATGAATGAAGACTGGCTTCCATTATCTAGTAGTGCTCTAACAGTGTGTGTTTCAGAAGTTTGGCTATCAATTAATTCCACTTGAGCAGTACATAAGAGGATCTGCCTGGGCATTGCCGCAGAGAGTGATACGGGATTAAACATAGCAATAGTAGAAGATGTCTGAGAGGTACTAGCTTCATGAGGAACTGGCGCTGCAGAAGACGTATCAACGGGTGAGTTTGTCTTGTCATTATCGGACTGTGATTTATGTAGCAATAAATTGTGTTTTTTGTTGCAGATTTTGCAAGGATTATGTTTGCAGTGAGCAGAGTAATGTCCAGGACGTAAACAGTTGTGACAGAGCTTATGCTTGGAAACTTCACTGTATCGAGCATCCAGTGACATGTCTTTGAATTTATCACACTTATATAGTAAATGATCTTGTGAACATATAACACACCCTTTTCCTTTAGTGTTAGAAGAAGAGACAAATGATTTTGTTTGCTTATTATCTTTAGAATAAGAACGTTTTTCAGTTTTAGTAGCAGCATCATTTTTGCTGTACTGCAAGGTTTCCAAAACATCAGCACGGTTTCGCAAGAAATTATAGAATTCTTCGATTGTCGGTGAAGCAGCAATAGTACTCCTGTGTTCCTCCCATGTGCGACCTGTGGCGCCATCTAGTTTAGACGCCATAATATACACAAGTAGAATGTCCCAGCGGGATTCAGTATCATTCAAAGAAGATAGGGCTCGAATGTTTTTAGAATAGTAATCTATCATAGTACGAAGTGACTTGTAATTTTCTTTAGTTATTGTCTCAAAATTCAAGATAGCCTTTAAATGATTATTCGTAAGTATCCGGTTGTTATCAAAGCGTTCAGTAAGTAAACTCCAAGCTAATTTATAATTGGCAGCAGTGAATTCAATTGATTTGATTATGTCAGACGCTCCTTCCTCTAAAGAAGAGCGGAGGTAATGAAACTTGTTAATATCCGGAATTGTATTGTTATTGTTAATTAAAGAATCGAAAGTGTCACGAAATTCCATCCACTTTAAATAGTTTCCGTCAAAGGAGGGCAGCTGAATAGTTGGCAATTTAATGTTATAGTTGCGGCAATCCTGTTTACCATTTTGACAACTAGATATAGAATTACAGTTAGTATTTTCGGGTACTACCTCACGAGGAGCAAAACTTTCAATTAACAATTGAGCTTTAGCAATGTTTGAGCAAAAGTCACTTTCAATTATGTCATTTTCTTCCAACTGATCAGGATCCAAACCTTCAATTTTAGTTTTAAGATCATCAAACTGTATCAACAATTCTTTAAATCTTGATAGTTTTATTTCAGTTTCTATAAGAATTTGTTTAGGAATGCTGTCAGCTTCTATTAGTTTAACTGTATTTAAATATTTTGAAAATATAGTTATTCTAGCCTTTATCGTACCACGTTGTTGAACAAGAGATTTCAATTCAATCGACATGGTGAATGCTTACAAAAACTGAACAGACCGTCAAGAAATTAACTATGCTGGTATTCAGTACCGCATGTAAAAGTTAAGATAATAAGCCAAACCATGTACGTCGCGCAATAGCTACGACAACAGCTCGTGCAGTCAGCGACTCACACACGAGCAAAGCAGGTCACACAGCACAGCATGCAAGCAGCAGAAGTGAGGAACAAGCAGCTTTATTGCAGCGCACTCCAGCGGGAACCAAGAAGCAGGTGTACACAGCGATTCTGGAAAATGCCAGGGTGTTCCCGTAAGCAAAGTGCAAGAAAGAAAGTAGGTATAGTTACTAGTTAGGTAGGTATGATTGTCTTTCAATTAGTAGTAGGTACCTCCATACTAAGAAACTATTGTCAATAATTTTATCTGACTCCAAAGAGTTTAGGTAGGCAAAGTGTCGTTTATTTAGTACCTACCTAATAAGAAATAAGAAATCATTAATATTAATCTGACTCGAGACAGATTACCTATTAAATCTGATGCACAGAAAGCGGCTGCAATATAATATCAATGTAGGTTAAGCATACTAAAATTGGGCGTACTTCCCTGTAGGCAAACCAAATCACTCACTACGCCAGGCTCATCAAGTAGGTAGGTGGGTCATCATTCGTCACATAGTTTCAGGCAGCCTCAGCTCGCCGCTTCTCGTTTTAAGCTTCATCATTGCACGCGGTCGATTCATCGTCAATCTTCTTAGTATATCACGTCGTGGGTCTCCAATGTTTCGTGTGATGATAGGTAAATCAGATGCGTGTTAACAGTCAATGTCGTTTATTGTTCCTTGACAAGTTATACAGAATAAAATAAATAAGTTTTGAACAATAATTAGATGAGAAAAGTTTTTAGTGCGCGTTGTCGTTCGCAGTCAACGAGAGAAGGGGAGAAAGATGGCGGCCGCCGGCGCAGGCGACACGTTGCGTTCCAGCGAATGCAGCCCTTTGCATTCGCGGCATTAACGCGTTCCAATGTTTCGTGTGATGATAGGTAAATCAGATGCGTGTTAACAGTCAATGTCGTTTATTGTTCCTTGACAAGTTATACAGAATAAAATAAATTAGTTTTGAACAATAATTAGATGAGAAAAGTTTTTAGTGCGCGTTGTCGTTCGCAGTCAACGAGAGAAGAGGAAAAGATGGCGGCCGCCGGCGCAGGCGACACGTTGCGTTCGCAACAGCACTGGAACGCGTTAATGCCGCGAATGTAAAGGGCTGCATTCGCTGGAACGCAACGTGTCGCCTGCGCCGGCGGCCGCCATCTTTTCTTCTCTTCTCTCGTTGACTGCGAACGACAACGCGCACTAAAAACTTTTCTCATCTAATTATTGTTCAAAACTTATTTATTTTATTCTGTATAACTTGTCAAGGAACAATAAACGACATTGACTGTTAACACGCATCTGATTTACCTATCATCACACGAAACATTGGAGACCCACGACGTGATATACTAAGAAGATTGACGATGAATCGACCGCGTGCAATGATGAAGCTTAAAACGAGAAGCGGCGAGCTGAGGCTGCCTGAAACTATGTGACGAATGATGACCCACCTACCTACTTGATGAGCCTGGCGTAGTGAGTGATTTGGTTTGCCTACAGGGAAGTACGCCCAATTTTAGTATGCTTAACCTACATTGATATTATATTGCAGCCGCTTTCTGTGCATCAGATTTAATAGGTAATCTGTCTCGAGTCAGATTAATATTAATGATTTCTTATTTCTTATTAGGTAGGTACTAAATAAACGACACTTTGCCTACCTAAACTCTTTGGAGTCAGATAAAATTATTGACAATAGTTTCTTAGTATGGAGGTACCTACTACTAATTGAAAGACAATCATACCTACCTAACTAGTAACTATACCTACTTTCTTTCTTGCACTTTGCTTACGGGAACACCCTGGCATTTTCCAGAATCGCTGTGTACACCTGCTTCTTGGTTCCCGCTGGAGTGCGCTGCAATAAAGCTGCTTGTTCCTCACTTCTGCTGCTTGCATGCTGTGCTGTGTGACCTGCTTTGCTCGTGTGTGAGTCGCTGACTGCACGAGCTGTTGTCGTAGCTATTGCGCGACGTACATGGTTTGGCTTATTATCTTAACTTTTACATGCGGTACTGAATACCAGCATAGTTAATTTCTTGACGGTCTGTTCAGTTTTTGTAAGCATTCACCATGTCGATTGAATTGAAATCTCTTGTTCAACAACGTGGTACGATAAAGGCTAGAATAACTATATTTTCAAAATATTTAAATACAGTTAAACTAATAGAAGCTGACAGCATTCCTAAACAAATTCTTATAGAAACTGAAATAAAACTATCAAGATTTAAAGAATTGTTGATACAGTTTGATGATCTTAAAACTAAAATTGAAGGTTTGGATCCTGATCAGTTGGAAGAAAATGACATAATTGAAAGTGACTTTTGCTCAAACATTGCTAAAGCTCAATTGTTAATTGAAAGTTTTGCTCCTCGTGAGGTAGTACCCGAAAATACTAACTGTAATTCTATATCTAGTTGTCAAAATGGTAAACAGGATTGCCGCAACTATAACATTAAATTGCCAACTATTCAGCTGCCCTCCTTTGACGGAAACTATTTAAAGTGGATGGAATTTCGTGACACTTTCGATTCTTTAATTAACAATAACAATACAATTCCGGATATTAACAAGTTTCATTACCTCCGCTCTTCTTTAGAGGAAGGAGCGTCTGACATAATCAAATCAATTGAATTCACTGCTGCCAATTATAAATTAGCTTGGAGTTTACTTACTGAACGCTTTGATAACAACCGGATACTTACGAATAATCATTTAAAGGCTATCTTGAATTTTGAGACAATAACTAAAGAAAATTACAAGTCACTTCGTACTATGATAGATTACTATTCTAAAAACATTCGAGCCCTATCTTCTTTGAATGATACTGAATCCCGCTGGGACATTCTACTTGTGTATATTATGGCGTCTAAACTAGATGGCGCCACAGGTCGCACATGGGAGGAACACAGGAGTACTATTGCTGCTTCACCGACAATCGAAGAATTCTATAATTTCTTGCGAAACCGTGCTGATGTTTTGGAAACCTTGCAGTACAGCAAAAATGATGCTGCTACTAAAGCTGAAAAACGTTCTTATTCTAAAGATAATAAGCAAACAAAATCATTTGTCTCTTCTTCTAACACTAAAGGAAAAGGGTGTGTTATATGTTCACAAGATCATTTACTATATAAGTGTGATAAATTCAAAGACATGTCACTGGATGCTCGATACAGTGAAGTTTCCAAGCATAAGCTCTGTCACAACTGTTTACGTCCTGGACATTACTCTGCTCACTGCAAACATAATCCTTGCAAAATCTGCAACAAAAAACACAATTTATTGCTACATAAATCACAGTCCGATAATGACAAGACAAACTCACCCGTTGATACGTCTTCTGCAGCGCCAGTTCCTCATGAAGCTAGTACCTCTCAGACATCTTCTACTATTGCTATGTTTAATCCCGTATCACTCTCTGCGGCAATGCCCAGGCAGATCCTCTTATGTACTGCTCAAGTGGAATTAATTGATAGCCAAACTTCTGAAACACACACTGTTAGAGCACTACTAGATAATGGAAGCCAGTCTTCATTCATAACTGAAAAAATGCAAAGAAAACTGAATTTATCCTGTTCTAATACTAATATATCAATTGCTGGTATAAATAATAAGCTAACTAATACTACTAAAAGGTGTAACATAAAACTTAAATCGCGGATTAACTTATTCCATGCGAATGTTTCATGTCTTTTAGTGCCTGATATTACTGGGATGTTGCCCAGCTCAAAGATTAACCCTTCGGAATGGAATATTCCTAAATCTATAGAACTAGCAGATCCTACCTACTACGTACCCTCTGAAATTGACTTACTGCTAGGAGCTGATATTTATTGGGAAATTGTAGATTCCAAACAAATCAAGTTGGGTAAAAATAAACCGACACTACTAAAATCTAAACTGGGTTGGCTCGTGTCGGGCCCAACTGGTGTAAGTCCTACTACTACTACTCATTCTAACTTTTCTCAGGAGATTAGGGACTCACTAACTAAGTTCTGGGAAGTTGAGGATGTTCCTGCCCTGCCAACCAATAATAATAAGTTTTCCAATGAGGAACAACATTGTGAAAACCATTTTATTGAAAATACTATCCGCCTGAGCAATGGGCGATTTTGTGTGAAACTTCCATTGCGTGAAGTCCCCAGTGAAACTTTAGGGGACTCTTATGTTATTGCTAAAAGGCGGTTCTTAAACTTAGAAAGGAAACTTAATAAATCTAAAATCAAAGATGACTATACTGAATTTACTAACGAATATAAAAGATTAGGTCATTTAACTGAGGTAAGCCGTCCTAGCTTCGGTTATTATATTCCTCACCATGCAGTAATTCGCGAAAGCAGTGAAACCACTCGCTTAAGAGTAGTCTTTGATGCCTCTTGTAAAACTTCTACTAGTAAGTCACTAAATGACATCCAATTTGTTGGACCGGTGGTTCAGGATGATTTAATGGCAATCTTGCTCAGGTTCCGTCAGTATACTTATGTAGTGACAGGTGACATAGAAAAAATGTATAGGCAGGTTATGGTACATGAATCACAGCGTCACTTACAACTTATACTCTGGAGGGAAGACGAAAGTCAACCACTCAAAACATTGCAACTCAATACTGTCACTTATGGAACGGCTTCAGCTCCGTATCTGAGTACTAGGTGTCTTGTCCAACTCGCAGCGGAGTGTACTGATGAAGCTGTTGCCAATACTATAAGACATGACTTCTATGTTGATGACCTGAACACTGGTTCAGACTCAAAATCTCTATTAAGGGCTAACATTTCAGGAGTAATTGACAAACTTGCTGAAGGTTGTTTTCCCTTGCGTAAATTTAGAACAAACTCCCCTGATATTTTTGATGGCATACCTACGACTGACCAATCTCAAGATTTTAGCAAACAGTCCTCCGTTTTGGGATTGAAATGGACACCTAGCTCTGATACTTTGCACTACTCAGTCGAAATTGAATCTATTCCTAAAGTTACGAAACGCTCTATATTGTCGAACTCGTGTCGAATATTTGACCCTTTAGGTCTCTTATCTGCTTGCACTATTTTTCATAAAATCATACTACAGAGGCTCTGGTTGCTAGACATAGGTTGGGATGATGAAGTTCCAAAGGACATTCAAAACTCATGGTTAGAATTCTATAATGAAACGCTATATTTCGCTCATATTCAGATACCTAGATATATATTCTGCAGTTCACCTATTCATATAGCGGCTCATTGCTTTACTGATGCCTCGCAAGATGCCTATGGTGCATGCATTTATCTTAAATCGACTAATAGTTTAGGCGAAGTGAAATGTAACTTATTGTGTGCTAAAACTAAAGTTTCTCCTTTAAAATCTGAAACAATTCCCCGCCTGGAATTGTTAGGCGCGTTACTCGGTGCGAAACTATATTCCAAAGTACTACACTCTTTAAAAATCAAGATTTCATGTACAGTATTTTGGACGGACTCAACCATAGTCTTAGGGTGGTTACACACGCCACCTAAAACTCTTAAAACGTATGTAAGCAATCGAATCGAACAAATTCGAGAATTAACTGACATAACTACTTGGCGTCATGTACCTTCTGAACATAATCCTGCTGATATGGCGTCTAGGGGCATTCAACCACGTCTTCTTGATAGTAATACTCTCTGGTGGCATGGTCCTTCTTTCCTGACCAAGTCTGAACATGAATGGCCCCAACCTAAATCTACTCCTTCCACTCTACCTGAAATTAAAATAGGCTTAAATATAATTTTATATGCTGACATTATACCCTTTCAAAAATACTCTAAACTATACAAACTACAAAGAATATGTGCTTACATACTAAGATTCATAAATAACATAAAAAATTCGAGTACTAAATTAAATGGTGAACTCACCTGTTCTGAGTTGAACAACTCACTGATACTTTTGGCTAAGGCGTCACAGAGAGAATACTTTTCAAAGGAAATTCACTCACTTGAAACTTTAAATAAATTAAATTCTAAGTCACGAGTTCTCTCTCTGAACCCATTTTTGGATAAGCACGGTGTGTTGCGTGTCGGTGGAAGGATCGACAATGCATCTTACTGTCCTTATGGGAAAAGGCATCCCATACTGCTAGACCCCAAACACACTTTTACCAAACGTCTGTATAACTTGTCAAGGAACAATTGCAATGTTTCGTGTGATGATAGGTAAATCAGATGCGTGTTAACAGTCAATGTCGTTTATTGTTCCTTGACAAGTTATACAGAATAAAATAAATAAGTTTTGAACAATAATTAGATGAGAAAAGTTTTTAGTGCGCGTTGTCGTTCGCAGTCAACGAGAGAAGAGGGAAGAAAGATGGCGGCCGCCGGCGCAGGCGACACGTTGCGTTCCAGCGAATGCAGCCCTTTGCATTCGCGGCATTAACGCGTTCCAGTGCTGTTGCGAACATCCTCCCCCCCCTTGGGGACATGTTCCCCAAGGAGCTCTTGGGAATCTAGTAGGGATAGTTTAGAGACGGGCCTATGAATGACGCCGTACTCAGTCTTCACGTCGACCACCCTGCATACGCCGTCAGCTCCCGGGTACAGCTTGGTAATGCGGCCCATGAGCCACTTCATAGGTGGTAGCTGGTCGTCTAGGATGAAGACCAGGTCGCCAACACGAATGTGGTCTTGTTTGCGCTGCCATTTGACGCGTTGCTGCAGAGTGGTAAGGTAGTCCTTTCTCCACCGAGACCAGAAGTGGTTTTTCAGGCGCTCAATCAGCTTGTATCTATTGAGGCCGCCACGTTGGATAATGGGTGAAGGTAGTGAGGTCAATGGTCGGCCCACAAGGAAGTGTCCCGGTGTAAGTGCCGACAGATCAGATGGATCAGCAGACATAGAAGTTATGGGCCTTGAATTCATAATGGCCTCAATCTGTGCAAACAGGGTATACAATTCTTCAAAGGTTAAGCTAGAGTTACCTGCTATGCGTTTCAGATGATACTTAGCTGTCTTGACTCCTGCCTCCCAGATACCGCCGAAATGCGGTGCATAAGCCGGAGAGAATTTAAAAGTTATACCCTCTTTGCTCGCGTAGTCGCTAACTGACCGTTCGTTTTCCTTGAGCAGTCTGTTCAGTTCGTTGCTAGCTCCTACGAAGTTTTTACCGTTATCGCAGTATATAGTGTGAGGTTTACTTCTTCGTGAAATAAATCTACGCAAACACAAGATGAAAGCATCGCTACTTAAGTCGCTCACGACTTCCAAGTGCACAGCTTTAGTACTGAAACAAACGAATATGCATAAATAGCACTTGGAAGTCTTGGCACCGCGACCCTTTCTATTTAAAATTAGAAAGGGTCCTGCAAAATCAGTGCCACAAGTCGCAAATGGTGGAGCAGGAGTTACACGAGGTTGCGGAAGATTGCCCATTATGGGTTTTAAAGGCTTAGCTCTAAATCTCTGACAACGAACACACTTTCTAACTGTAGTCGCAGCTAACACTTTTCCACCTGTAGGCCAAAATTGCTCACGAATCGTATTTAAAAGTTGCTGAGGGCCACAGTGTAGAAGACGAAGATGTTCCTGCTCAAATAGACGTTTGGTAAAAGTGTGTTTGGGGTCTAGCAGTATGGGATGCCTTTTCCCATAAGGACAGTAAGATGCATTGTCGATCCTTCCACCGACACGCAACACACCGTGCATATCCAAAAATGGGTTCAGAGAGAGAACTCGTGACTTAGAATTTAATTTATTTAAAGTTTCAAGTGAGTGAATTTCCTTTGAAAAGTATTCTCTCTGTGACGCCTTAGCCAAAAGTATCAGTGAGTTGTTCAACTCAGAACAGGTGAGTTCACCATTTAATTTAGTACTCGAATTTTTTATGTTATTTATGAATCTTAGTATGTAAGCACATATTCTTTGTAGTTTGTATAGTTTAGAGTATTTTTGAAAGGGTATAATGTCAGCATATAAAATTATATTTAAGCCTATTTTAATTTCAGGTAGAGTGGAAGGAGTAGATTTAGGTTGGGGCCATTCATGTTCAGACTTGGTCAGGAAAGAAGGACCATGCCACCAGAGAGTATTACTATCAAGAAGACGTGGTTGAATGCCCCTAGACGCCATATCAGCAGGATTATGTTCAGAAGGTACATGACGCCAAGTAGTTATGTCAGTTAATTCTCGAATTTGTTCGATTCGATTGCTTACATACGTTTTAAGAGTTTTAGGTGGCGTGTGTAACCACCCTAAGACTATGGTTGAGTCCGTCCAAAATACTGTACATGAAATCTTGATTTTTAAAGAGTGTAGTACTTTGGAATATAGTTTCGCACCGAGTAACGCGCCTAACAATTCCAGGCGGGGAATTGTTTCAGATTTTAAAGGAGAAACTTTAGTTTTAGCACACAATAAGTTACATTTCACTTCGCCTAAACTATTAGTCGATTTAAGATAAATGCATGCACCATAGGCATCTTGCGAGGCATCAGTAAAGCAATGAGCCGCTATATGAATAGGTGAACTGCAGAATATATATCTAGGTATCTGAATATGAGCGAAATATAGCGTTTCATTATAGAATTCTAACCATGAGTTTTGAATGTCCTTTGGAACTTCATCATCCCAACCTATGTCTAGCAACCAGAGCCTCTGTAGTATGATTTTATGAAAAATAGTGCAAGCAGATAAGAGACCTAAAGGGTCAAATATTCGACACGAGTTCGACAATATAGAGCGTTTCGTAACTTTAGGAATAGATTCAATTTCGACTGAGTAGTGCAAAGTATCAGAGCCAGGTGTCCATTTCAATCCCAAAACGGAGGACTGTTTGCTAAAATCTTGAGATTGGTCAGTCGTAGGTATGCCATCAAAAATATCAGGGGAGTTTGTTCTAAATTTACGCAAGGCAAAACAACCCTCAACAAGTTTGTCAATTACTCCTGAAATGTTAGCCCTTAATAGAGATTTTGAGTCTGAACCAGTGTTCAGGTCATCAACATAGAAGTCATGTCTTATAGTATTGGCAACAGCTTCATCAGTACACTCCGCTGCGAGTTGGACAAGACACCTAGTACTCAGATACGGAGCTGAAGCCGTTCCATAAGTGACAGTATTGAGTTGCAATGTTTTGAGTGGTTGACTTTCGTCTTCCCTCCAGAGTATAAGTTGTAAGTGACGCTGTGATTCATGTACCATAACCTGCCTATACATTTTTTCTATGTCACCTGTCACTACATAAGTATACTGACGGAACCTGAGCAAGATTGCCATTAAATCATCCTGAACCACCGGTCCAACAAATTGGATGTCATTTAGTGACTTACTAGTAGAAGTTTTACAAGAGGCATCAAAGACTACTCTTAAGCGAGTGGTTTCACTGCTTTCGCGAATTACTGCATGGTGAGGAATATAATAACCGAAGCTAGGACGGCTTACCTCAGTTAAATGACCTAATC
This sequence comes from Oligia fasciuncula, assembly GCA_963082905.1. Taxonomy (NCBI): domain Eukaryota; kingdom Metazoa; phylum Arthropoda; class Insecta; order Lepidoptera; family Noctuidae; genus Oligia; species Oligia fasciuncula. The sequence continues at coordinate 31,512 of CAUJBL010000003.1, read as the reverse complement.
TTTTATATTCGTTAATAAATTCAGTATAGTCATCTTTGATTTTAGATTTATTAAGTTTCCTTCCTAAGTTTAAGAACCGCCTTTTAGCAATAACATAAGAGTCCCCTAAAGTTTCACTGGGGACTTCACGCAATGGAAGTTTCACACAAAATCGCCCATTGCTCAGGCGGATAGTATTTTCAATAAAATGGTTTTCACAATGTTGTTCCTCATTGGAAAACTTATTATTATTGGTTGGCAGGGCAGGAACATCCTCAACTTCCCAGAACTTAGTTAGTGAGTCCCTAATCTCCTGAGAAAAGTTAGAATGAGTAGTAGTAGTAGGACTTACACCAGTTGGGCCCGACACGAGCCAACCCAGTTTAGATTTTAGTAGTGTCGGTTTATTTTTACCCAACTTGATTTGTTTGGAATCTACAATTTCCCAATAAATATCAGCTCCTAGCAGTAAGTCAATTTCAGAGGGTACGTAGTAGGTAGGATCTGCTAGTTCTATAGATTTAGGAATATTCCATTCCGAAGGGTTAATCTTTGAGCTGGGCAACATCCCAGTAATATCAGGCACTAAAAGACATGAAACATTCGCATGGAATAAGTTAATCCGCGATTTAAGTTTTATGTTACACCTTTTAGTAGTATTAGTTAGCTTATTATTTATACCAGCAATTGATATATTAGTATTAGAACAGGATAAATTCAGTTTTCTTTGCATTTTTTCAGTTATGAATGAAGACTGGCTTCCATTATCTAGTAGTGCTCTAACAGTGTGTGTTTCAGAAGTTTGGCTATCAATTAATTCCACTTGAGCAGTACATAAGAGGATCTGCCTGGGCATTGCTTTAGCAATGTTTGAGCAAAAGTCACTTTCAATTATGTCATTTTCTTCCAACTGATCAGGATCCAAACCTTCAATTTTAGTTTTAAGATCATCAAACTGTATCAACAATTCTTTAAATCTTGATAGTTTTATTTCAGTTTCTATAAGAATTTGTTTAGGAATGCTGTCAGCTTCTATTAGTTTAACTGTATTTAAATATTTTGAAAATATAGTTATTCTAGCCTTTATCGTACCACGTTGTTGAACAAGAGATTTCAATTCAATCGACATGGTGAATGCTTACAAAAACTGAACAGACCGTCAAGAAATTAACTATGCTGGTATTCAGTACCGCATGTAAAAGTTAAGATAATAAGCCAAACCATGTACGTCGCGCAATAGCTACGACAACAGCTCGTGCAGTCAGCGACTCACACACGAGCAAAGCAGGTCACACAGCACAGCATGCAAGCAGCAGAAGTGAGGAACAAGCAGCTTTATTGCAGCGCACTCCAGCGGGAACCAAGAAGCAGGTGTACACAGCGATTCTGGAAAATGCCAGGGTGTTCCCGTAAGCAAAGTGCAAGAAAGAAAGTAGGTATAGTTACTAGTTAGGTAGGTATGATTGTCTTTCAATTAGTAGTAGGTACCTCCATACTAAGAAACTATTGTCAATAATTTTATCTGACTCCAAAGAGTTTAGGTAGGCAAAGTGTCGTTTATTTAGTACCTACCTAATAAGAAATAAGAAATCATTAATATTAATCTGACTCGAGACAGATTACCTATTAAATCTGATGCACAGAAAGCGGCTGCAATATAATATCAATGTAGGTTAAGCATACTAAAATTGGGCGTACTTCCCTGTAGGCAAACCAAATCACTCACTACGCCAGGCTCATCAAGTAGGTAGGTGGGTCATCATTCGTCACATAGTTTCAGGCAGCCTCAGCTCGCCGCTTCTCGTTTTAAGCTTCATCATTGCACGCGGTCGATTCATCGTCAATCTTCTTAGTATATCACGTCGGGGTCACCAATGTTTCGTGTGATGATAGGTAAATCAGATGCGTGTTAACAGTCAATGTCGTTTATTGTTCCTTGACAAGTTATACAGAATAAAATAAATAAGTTTTGAACAATAATTAGATGAGAAAAGTTTTTAGTGCGCGTTGTCGTTCGCAGTCAACGAGAGAAGGGAAGAAAAGATGGCGGCCGCCGGCGCAGGCGACACGTTGCGTTCCAGCGAATGCAGCCCTTTGCATTCGCGGCATTAACGCGTTCCAGTGCTGTTGCGAACATCCTCCCCCCCCTTGGGGACATGTTCCCCAAGGAGCTCTTGGGAATCTAGTAGGGATAGTTTAGAGACGGGCCTATGAATGACGCCGTACTCAGTCTTCACGTCGACCACCCTGCATACGCCGTCAGCTCCCGGGTACAGCTTGGTAATGCGGCCCATGAGCCACTTCATAGGTGGTAGCTGGTCGTCTAGGATGAAGACCAGGTCGCCAACACGAATGTGGTCTTGTTTGCGCTGCCATTTGACGCGTTGCTGCAGAGTGGTAAGGTAGTCCTTTGTCCACCGAGACCAGAAGTGGTTTTTCAAGCGCTCAATCAGCTTGTATCTATTGAGGCCGCCACGTTGGATAATGGGTGAAGGTAGTGAGGTCAATGGTCGGCCCACAAGGAAGTGTCCCGGTGTAAGTGCCGACAGATCAGATGGATCAGCAGACATAGAAGTTATGGGCCTTGACTTCATAATGGCCTCAATCTGTGCAAACAGGGTATACAATTCTTCAAAGGTTAAACTAGAGTTACCTGCTATGCGTTTCAGATGATACTTAGCTGTCTTGACTCCTGCCTCCCAGATACCGCCGAAATGCGGTGCATAAGCCGGAGAGAATTTAAAAGTTATACCCTCTTTGCTCGCGTAGTCGCTAACTGACCGTTCGTTTTCCTTGAGCAGTCTGTTCAGTTCGTTGCTAGCTCCTACGAAGTTTTTACCGTTATCGCAGTATATAGTGTGAGGTTTACTTCTTCGTGAAATAAATCTACGCAAACACAAGATGAAAGCATCGCTACTTAAGTCGCTCACGACTTCCAAGTGCACAGCTTTAGTACTGAAACAAACGAATATGCATAAATAGCACTTGGAAGTCTTGGCACCGCGACCCTTTCTATTTAAAATTAGAAAGGGTCCTGCAAATCAGTGCCACAAGTCGCAAATGGTGGAGCAGGAGTTACACGAGGTTGCGGAAGATTGCCCATTATGGGTTTTAAAGGCTTAGCTCTAAATCTCTGACAACGAACACACTTTCTAACTGTAGTCGCAGCTAACACTTTTCCACCTGTAGGCCAAAATTGCTCACGAATCGTATTTAAAAGTTGCTGAGGGCCACAGTGTAGAAGACGAAGATGTTCCTGCTCAAATAGACGTTTGGTAAAAGTGTGTTTGGGGTCTAGCAGTATGGGATGCCTTTTCCCATAAGGACAGTAAGATGCATTGTCGATCCTTCCACCGACACGCAACACACCGTGCTTATCCAAAAATGGGTTCAGAGAGAGAACTCGTGACTTAGAATTTAATTTATTTAAAGTTTCAAGTGAGTGAATTTCCTTTGAAAAGTATTCTCTCTGTGACGCCTTAGCCAAAAGTATCAGTGAGTTGTTCAACTCAGAACAGGTGAGTTCACCATTTAATTTAGTACTCGAATTTTTTATGTTATTTATGAATCTTAGTATGTAAGCACATATTCTTTGTAGTTTGTATAGTTTAGAGTATTTTTGAAAGGGTATAATGTCAGCATATAAAATTATATTTAAGCCTATTTTAATTTCAGGTAGAGTGGAAGGAGTAGATTTAGGTTGGGGCCATTCATGTTCAGACTTGGTCAGGAAAGAAGGACCATGCCACCAGAGAGTATTACTATCAAGAAGACGTGGTTGAATGCCCCTAGACGCCATATCAGCAGGATTATGTTCAGAAGGTACATGACGCCAAGTAGTTATGTCAGTTAATTCTCGAATTTGTTCGATTCGATTGCTTACATACGTTTTAAGAGTTTTAGGTGGCGTGTGTAACCACCCTAAGACTATGGTTGAGTCCGTCCAAAATACTGTACATGAAATCTTGATTTTTAAAGAGTGTAGTACTTTGGAATATAGTTTCGCACCGAGTAACGCGCCTAACAATTCCAGACGGGGAATTGTTTCAGATTTTAAAGGAGAAACTTTAGTTTTAGCACACAATAAGTTACATTTCACTTCGCCTAAACTATTAGTCGATTTAAGATAAATGCATGCACCATAGGCATCTTGCGAGGCATCAGTAAAGCAATGAGCCGCTATATGAATAGGTGAACTGCAGAATATATATCTAGGTATCTGAATATGAGCGAAATATAGCGTTTCATTATAGAATTCTAACCATGAGTTTTGAATGTCCTTTGGAACTTCATCATCCCAACCTATGTCTAGCAACCAGAGCCTCTGTAGTATGATTTTATGAAAAATAGTGCAAGCAGATAAGAGACCTAAAGGGTCAAATATTCGACACGAGTTCGACAATATAGAGCGTTTCGTAACTTTAGGAATAGATTCAATTTCGACTGAGTAGTGCAAAGTATCAGAGCCAGGTGTCCATTTCAATCCCAAAACGGAGGACTGTTTGCTAAAATCTTGAGATTGGTCAGTCGTAGGTATGCCATCAAAAATATCAGGGGAGTTTGTTCTAAATTTACGCAAGGGAAAACAACCTTCAGCAAGTTTGTCAATTACTCCTGAAATGTTAGCCCTTAATAGAGATTTTGAGTCTGAACCAGTGTTCAGGTCATCAACATAGAAGTCATGTCTTATAGTATTGGCAACAGCTTCATCAGTACACTCCGCTGCGAGTTGGACAAGACACCTAGTACTCAGATACGGAGCTGAAGCCGTTCCATAAGTGACAGTATTGAGTTGCAATGTTTTGAGTGGTTGACTTTCGTCTTCCCTCCAGAGTATAAGTTGTAAGTGACGCTGTGATTCATGTACCATAACCTGCCTATACATTTTTTCTATGTCACCTGTCACTACATAAGTATACTGACGGAACCTGAGCAAGATTGCCATTAAATCATCCTGAACCACCGGTCCAACAAATTGGATGTCATTTAGTGACTTACTAGTAGAAGTTTTACAAGAGGCATCAAAGACTACTCTTAAGCGAGTGGTTTCACTGCTTTCGCGAATTACTGCATGGTGAGGAATATAATAACCGAAGCTAGGACGGCTTACCTCAGTTAAATGACCTAATCTTTTATATTCGTTAATAAATTCAGTATAGTCATCTTTGATTTTAGATTTATTAAGTTTCCTTTCTAAGTTTAAGAACCGCCTTTTAGCAATAACATAAGAGTCCCCTAAAGTTTCACTGGGGACTTCACGCAATGGAAGTTTCACACAAAATCGCCCATTGCTCAGGCGGATAGTATTTTCAATAAAATGGTTTTCACAATGTTGTTCCTCATTGGAAAACTTATTATTATTGGTTGGCAGGGCAGGAACATCCTCAACTTCCCAGAACTTAGTTAGTGAGTCCCTAATCTCCTGAGAAAAGTTAGAATGAGTAGTAGTAGTAGGACTTACACCAGTTGGGCCCGACACGAGCCAACCCAGTTTAGATTTTAGTAGTGTCGGTTTATTTTTACCCAACTTGATTTGTTTGGAATCTACAATTTCCCAATAAATATCAGCTCCTAGCAGTAAGTCAATTTCAGAGGGTACGTAGTAGGTAGGATCTGCTAGTTCTATAGATTTAGGAATATTCCATTCCGAAGGGTTAATCTTTGAGCTGGGCAACATCCCAGTAATATCAGGCACTAAAAGACATGAAACATTCGCATGGAATAAGTTAATCCGCGATTTAAGTTTTATGTTACACCTTTTAGTAGTATTAGTTAGCTTATTATTTATACCAGCAATTGATATATTAGTATTAGAACAGGATAAATTCAGTTTTCTTTGCATTTTTTCAGTTATGAATGAAGACTGGCTTCCATTATCTAGTAGTGCTCTAACAGTGTGTGTTTCAGAAGTTTGGCTATCAATTAATTCCACTTGAGCAGTACATAAGAGGATCTGCCTGGGCATTGCCGCAGAGAGTGATACGGGATTAAACATAGCAATAGTAGAAGATGTCTGAGAGGTACTAGCTTCATGAGGAACTGGCGCTGCAGAAGACGTATCAACGGGTGAGTTTGTCTTGTCATTATCGGACTGTGATTTATGTAGCAATAAATTGTGTTTTTTGTTGCAGATTTTGCAAGGATTATGTTTGCAGTGAGCAGAGTAATGTCCAGGACGTAAACAGTTGTGACAGAGCTTATGCTTGGAAACTTCACTGTATCGAGCATCCAGTGACATGTCTTTGAATTTATCACACTTATATAGTAAATGATCTTGTGAACATATAACACACCCTTTTCCTTTAGTGTTAGAAGAAGAGACAAATGATTTTGTTTGCTTATTATCTTTAGAATAAGAACGTTTTTCAGTTTTAGTAGCAGCATCATTTTTGCTGTACTGCAAGGTTTCCAAAACATCAGCACGGTTTCGCAAGAAATTATAGAATTCTTCGATTGTCGGTGAAGCAGCAATAGTACTCCTGTGTTCCTCCCATGTGCGACCTGTGGCGCCATCTAGTTTAGACGCCATAATATACACAAGTAGAATGTCCCAGCGGGATTCAGTATCATTCAAAGAAGATAGGGCTCGAATGTTTTTAGAATAGTAATCTATCATAGTACGAAGTGACTTGTAATTTTCTTTAGTTATTGTCTCAAAATTCAAGATAGCCTTTAAATGATTATTCGTAAGTATCCGGTTGTTATCAAAGCGTTCAGTAAGTAAACTCCAAGCTAATTTATAATTGGCAGCAGTGAATTCAATTGATTTGATTATGTCAGACGCTCCTTCCTCTAAAGAAGAGCGGAGGTAATGAAACTTGTTAATATCCGGAATTGTATTGTTATTGTTAATTAAAGAATCGAAAGTGTCACGAAATTCCATCCACTTTAAATAGTTTCCGTCAAAGGAGGGCAGCTGAATAGTTGGCAATTTAATGTTATAGTTGCGGCAATCCTGTTTACCATTTTGACAACTAGATATAGAATTACAGTTAGTATTTTCGGGTACTACCTCACGAGGAGCAAAACTTTCAATTAACAATGTTCAATGTTTCGTGTGATGATAGGTAAATCAGATGCGTATAACTTGTCAAGGAACAATAAACGACATTGACTGTTAACACGCATCTGATTTACCTATCATCACACGAAACATTGGAGACCCACGACGTGATATACTAAGAAGATTGACGATGAATCGACCGCGTGCAATGATGAAGCTTAAAACGAGAAGCGGCGAGCTGAGGCTGCCTGAAACTATGTGACGAATGATGACCCACCTACCTACTTGATGAGCCTGGCGTAGTGAGTGATTTGGTTTGCCTACAGGGAAGTACGCCCAATTTTAGTATGCTTAACCTACATTGATATTATATTGCAGCCGCTTTCTGTGCATCAGATTTAATAGGTAATCTGTCTCGAGTCAGATTAATATTAATGATTTCTTATTTCTTATTAGGTAGGTACTAAATAAACGACACTTTGCCTACCTAAACTCTTTGGAGTCAGATAAAATTATTGACAATAGTTTCTTAGTATGGAGGTACCTACTACTAATTGAAAGACAATCATACCTACCTAACTAGTAACTATACCTACTTTCTTTCTTGCACTTTGCTTACGGGAACACCCTGGCATTTTCCAGAATCGCTGTGTACACCTGCTTCTTGGTTCGGCTTATTATCTTAACTTTTACATGCGGTACTGAATACCAGCATAGTTAATTTCTTGACGGTCTGTTCAGTTTTTGTAAGCATTCACCATGTCGATTGAATTGAAATCTCTTGTTCAACAACGTGGTACGATAAAGGCTAGAATAACTATATTTTCAAAATATTTAAATACAGTTAAACTAATAGAAGCTGACAGCATTCCTAAACAAATTCTTATAGAAACTGAAATAAAACTATCAAGATTTAAAGAATTGTTGATACAGTTTGATGATCTTAAAACTAAAATTGAAGGTTTGGATCCTGATCAGTTGGAAGAAAATGACATAATTGAAAGTGACTTTTGCTCAAACATTGCTAAAGCTCAATTGTTAATTGAAAGTTTTGCTCCTCGTGATGTAGTACCCGAAAATACTAACTGTAATTCTATATCTAGTTGTCAAAATGGTAAACAGGATTGCCGCAACTATAACATTAAATTGCCAACTATTCAGCTGCCCTCCTTTGACGGAAACTATTTAAAGTGGATGGAATTTCGTGACACTTTCGATTCTTTAATTAACAATAACAATACAATTCCGGATATTAACAAGTTTCATTACCTCCGCTCTTCTTTAGAGGAAGGAGCGTCTGACATAATCAAATCAATTGAATTCACTGCTGCCAATTATAAATTAGCTTGGAGTTTACTTACTGAACGCTTTGATAACAACCGGATACTTACGAATAATCATTTAAAGGCTATCTTGAATTTTGAGACAATAACTAAAGAAAATTACAAGTCACTTCGTACTATGATAGATTACTATTCTAAAAACATTCGAGCCCTATCTTCTTTGAATGATACTGAATCCCGCTGGGACATTCTACTTGTGTATATTATGGCGTCTAAACTAGATGGCGCCACAGGTCGCACATGGGAGGAACACAGGAGTACTATTGCTGCTTCACCGACAATCGAAGAATTCTATAATTTCTTGCGAAACCGTGCTGATGTTTTGGAAACCTTGCAGTACAGCAAAAATGATGCTGCTACTAAAACTGAAAAACGTTCTTATTCTAAAGATAATAAGCAAACAAAATCATTTGTCTCTTCTTCTAACACTAAAGGAAAAGGGTGTGTTATATGTTCACAAGATCATTTACTATATAAGTGTGATAAATTCAAAGACATGTCACTGGATGCTCGATACAGTGAAGTTTCCAAGCATAAGCTCTGTCACAACTGTTTACGTCCTGGACATTACTCTGCTCACTGCAAACATAATCATTGCAAAATCTGCAACAAAAAACACAATTTATTGCTACATAAATCACAGTCCGATAATGACAAGACAAACTCACCCGTTGATACGTCTTCTGCAGCGCCAGTTCCTCATGAAGCTAGTACCTCTCAGACATCTTCTACTATTGCTATGTTTAATCCCGTATCACTCTCTGCGGCAATGCCCAGGCAGATCCTCTTATGTACTGCTCAAGTGGAATTAATTGATAGCCAAACTTCTGAAACACACACTGTTAGAGCACTACTAGATAATGGAAGCCAGTCTTCATTCATAACTGAAAAAATGCAAAGAAAACTGAATTTATCCTGTTCTAATACTAATATATCAATTGCTGGTATAAATAATAAGCTAACTAATACTACTAAAAGGTGTAACATAAAACTTAAATCGCGGATTAACTTATTCCATGCGAATGTTTCATGTCTTTTAGTGCCTGATATTACTGGGATGTTGCCCAGCTCAAAGATTAACCCTTCGGAATGGAATATTCCTAAATCTATAGAACTAGCAGATCCTACCTACTACGTACCCTCTGAAATTGACTTACTGCTAGGAGCTGATATTTATTGGGAAATTGTAGATTCCAAACAAATCAAGTTGGGTAAAAATAAACCGACACTACTAAAACCTAAACTGGGTTGGCTCGTGTCGGGCCCAACTGGTGTAAGTCCTACTACTACTACTCATTCTAACTTTTCTCAGGAGATTAGGGACTCACTAACTAAGTTCTGGGAAGTTGAGGATGTTCCTGCCCTGCCAACCAATAATAATAAGTTTTCCAATGAGGAACAACATTGTGAAAACCATTTTATTGAAAACACTATCCGCCTGAGCAATGGGCGATTTTGTGTGAAACTTCCATTGCGTGAAGTCCCCAGTGAAACTTTAGGGGACTCTTATGTTATTGCTAAAAGGCGGTTCTTAAACTTAGAAAGGAAACTTAATAAATCTAAAATCAAAGATGACTATACTGAATTTATTAACGAATATAAAAGATTAGGTCATTTAACTGAGGTAAGCCGTCCTAGCTTCGGTTATTATATTCCTCACCATGCAGTAATTCGCGAAAGCAGTGAAACCACTCGCTTAAGAGTAGTCTTTGATGCCTCTTGTAAAACTTCTACTAGTAAGTCACTAAATGACATCCAATTTGTTGGACCGGTGGTTCAGGATGATTTAATGGCAATCTTGCTCAGGTTCCGTCAGTATACTTATGTAGTGACAGGTGACATAGAAAAAATGTATAGGCAGGTTATGGTACATGAATCACAGCGTCACTTACAACTTATACTCTGGAGGGAAGACGAAAGTCAACCACTCAAAACATTGCAACTCAATACTGTCACTTATGGAACGGCTTCAGCTCCGTATCTGAGTACTAGGTGTCTTGTCCAACTCGCAGCGGAGTGTACTGATGAAGCTGTTGCCAATACTATAAGACATGACTTCTATGTTGATGACCTGAACACTGGTTCAGACTCAAAATCTCTATTAAGGGCTAACATTTCAGGAGTAATTGACAAACTTGCTGAAGGTTGTTTTCCCTTGCGTAAATTTAGAACAAACTCCCCTGATATTTTTGATGGCATACCTACGACTGACCAATCTCAAGATTTTAGCAAACAGTCCTCCGTTTTGGGATTGAAATGGACACCTGGCTCTGATACTTTGCACTACTCAGTCGAAATTGAATCTATTCCTAAAGTTACGAAACGCTCTATATTGTCGAACTCGTGTCGAATATTTGACCCTTTAGGTCTCTTATCTGCTTGCACTATTTTTCATAAAATCATACTACAGAGGCTCTGGTTGCTAGACATAGGTTGGGATGATGAAGTTCCAAAGGACATTCAAAACTCATGGTTAGAATTCTATAATGAAACGCTATATTTCGCTCATATTCAGATACCTAGATATATATTCTGCAGTTCACCTATTCATATAGCGGCTCATTGCTTTACTGATGCCTCGCAAGATGCCTATGGTGCATGCATTTATCTTAAATCGACTAATAGTTTAGGCGAAGTGAAATGTAACTTATTGTGTGCTAAAACTAAAGTTTCTCCTTTAAAATCTGAAACAATTCCCCGCCTGGAATTGTTAGGCGCGTTACTCGGTGCGAAACTATATTCCAAAGTACTACACTCTTTAAAAATCAAGATTTCATGTACAGTATTTTGGACGGACTCAACCATAGTCTTAGGGTGGTTACACACGCCACCTAAAACTCTTAAAACGTATGTAAGCAATCGAATCGAACAAATTCGAGAATTAACTGACATAACTACTTGGCGTCATGTACCTTCTGAACATAATCCTGCTGATATGGCGTCTAGGGGCATTCAACCACGTCTTCTTGATAGTAATACTCTCTGGTGGCATGGTCCTTCTTTCCTGACCAAGTCTGAACATGAATGGCCCCAACCTAAATCTACTCCTTCCACTCTACCTGAAATTAAAATAGGCTTAAATATAATTTTATATGCTGACATTATACCCTTTCAAAAATACTCTAAACTATACAAACTACAAAGAATATGTGCTTACATACTAAGATTCATAAATAACATAAAAAATTCGAGTACTAAATTAAATGGTGAACTCACCTGTTCTGAGTTGAACAACTCACTGATACTTTTGGCTAAGGCGTCACAGAGAGAATACTTTTCAAAGGAAATTCACTCACTTGAAACTTTAAATAAATTAAATTCTAAGTCACGAGTTCTCTCTCTGAACCCATTTTTGGATAAGCACGGTGTGTTGCGTGTCGGTGGAAGGATCGACAATGCATCTTACTGTCCTTATGGGAAAAGGCATCCCATACTGCTAGACCCCAAACACACTTTTACCAAACGTCTATTTGAGCAGGAACATCTTCGTCTTCTACACTGTGGCCCTCAGCAACTTTTAAATACGATTCGTGAGCAATTTTGGCCTACAGGTGGAAAAGTGTTAGCTGCGACTACAGTTAGAAAGTGTGTTCGTTGTCAGAGATTTAGAGCTAAGCCTTTAAACCCATAATGGGCAATCTTCCGCAACCTCGTGTAACTCCTGCTCCACCATTTGCGACTTGTGGCACTGATTTTGCAGGACCCTTTCTAATTTTAAATAGAAAGGGTCGCGGTGCCAAGACTTCCAAGTGCTATTTATGCATATTCGTTTGTTTCAGTACTAAAGCTGTGCACTTGGAAGTCGTGAGCGACTTAAGTAGCGATGCTTTCATCTTGTGTTTGCGTAGATTTATTTCACGAAGAAGTAAACCTCACACTATATACTGCGATAACGGTAAAAACTTCGTAGGAGCTAGCAACGAACTGAACAGACTGCTCAAGGAAAACGAACGGTCAGTTAGCGACTACGCGAGCAAAGAGGGTATAACTTTTAAATTCTCTCCGGCTTATGCACCGCATTTCGGCGGTATCTGGGAGGCAGGAGTCAAGACAGCTAAGTATCATCTGAAACGCATAGCAGGTAACTCTAGCTTAACCTTTGAAGAATTGTATACCCTGTTTGCACAGATTGAGGCCATTATGAATTCAAGGCCCATAACTTCTATGTCTGCTGATCCATCTGATCTGTCGGCACTTACACCGGGACACTTCCTTGTGGGCCGACCATTGACCTCACTACCTTCACCCATTATCCAACGTGGCGGCCTCAATAGATACAAGCTGATTGAGCGCTTGAAAAACCACTTCTGGTCTCGGTGGACAAAGGACTACCTTACCACTCTGCAGCAACGCGTCAAATGGCAGTGCAAACAAGACCACGTTCGTGTTGGCGACCTGGTCTTCATCCTAGACGACCAGCTGCCACCTATGAAATGGCTCATGGGCCGCATTACCAAGCTGTACCCGGGAGCTGACGGCGTATGCAGGGTGGTCGACGTGAAGACTGAGTACGGCGTCATTCATAGGCCCGTCTCTAAACTATCCCTACTAGATTCCCAAGAGCTCCTTGGGGAACATGTCCCCAAGGGGGGGGAGGATGTTCGCAACAGCACTGGAACGCGTTAATGCCGCGAATGTAAAGGGCTGCATTCGCTGGAACGCAACGTGTCGCCTGCGCCGGCGGCCGCCATCTTTCTTCCCTCTTCTCTCGTTGACTGCGAACGACAACGCGCACTAAAAACTTTTCTCATCTAATTATTGTTCAAAACTTATTTATTTTATTCTGTATAACTTGTCAAGGAACAATAAACGACATTGACTGTTAACACGCATCTGATTTACCTATCATCACACGAAACATTGGTGACCCCGACGTGATATACTAAGAAGATTGACGATGAATCGACCGCGTGCAATGATGAAGCTTAAAACGAGAAGCGGCGAGCTGAGGCTGCCTGAAACTATGTGACGAATGATTATTAAGTTTCCTTTGATGATTATTAAGCTTGATGAGCCTGGCGTAGTGAAGAAATTAACTATGCTGGTATTCAGTACCGCATGTAAAAGTTAAGATAATAAGCCAAACCATGTACGTCGCGCAATAGCTACGACAACAGCTCGTGCAGTCAGCGACTCACACAGGAGCAAAGCAGGTCACACAGCACAGCATGCAAGCAGCAGAAGTGAGGAACAAGCAGCTTTATTGCAGCGCACTCCAGCGGGAACCAAGAAGCAGGTGTACACAGCGATTCTGGAAAATGCCAGGGTGTTCCCGTAAGCAAAGTGCAAGAAAGAAAGTAGGTATAGTTACTAGTTAGGTAGGTATGATTGTCTTTCAATTAGTAGTAGGTACCTCCATACTAAGAAACTATTGTCAATAATTTTATCTGACTCCAAAGAGTTTAGGTAGGCAAAGTGTCGTTTACATGTCCCCAAGGGGGGGGAGGATGTTCGCAACAGCACTGGAACGCGTTAATGCCGCGAATGCAAAGGGCTGCATTCGCTGGAACGCAACGTGTCGCCTGCGCCGGCGGCCGCCATCTTTCTTCCCCCTTCTCTCGTTGACTGCGAACGACAACGCGCACAAAAAACTTTTCTCATCTAATTATTGTTCAAAACTTATTTATTATATTCTGTATAACTTGTCAAGGAACAATAAACGACATTGACTGTTAACACGCATCTGATTTACCTATCATCACACGAAACATTGGTGACCCACGACGTGATATACTAAGAAGATTGACGATGAATCGACCGCGTGCAATGATGAAGCTTAAAACGAGAAGCGGCGAGCTGAGGCTGCCTGAAACTATGTGACGAATGATGACCCACCTACCTACTTGATGAGCCTGGCGTAGTGAGTGATTTGGTTTGCCTACAGGGAAGTACGCCCAATTTTAGTATGCTTAACCTACATTGATATTATATTGCAGCCGCTTTCTGTGCATCAGATTTAATAGGTAATCTGTCTCGAGTCAGATTAATATTAATGATTTCTTATTTCTTATTAGGTAGGTACTAAATAAACGACACTTTGCCTACCTAAACTCTTTGGAGTCAGATAAAATTATTGACAATAGTTTCTTAGTATGGAGGTACCTACTACTAATTGAAAGACAATCATACCTACCTAACTAGTAACTATACCTACTTTCTTTCTTGCACTTTGCTTACGGGAACACCCTGGCATTTTCCAGAATCGCTGTGTACACCTGCTTCTTGGTTCCCGCTGGAGTGCGCTGCAATAAAGCTGCTTGTTCCTCACTTCTGCTGCTTGCATGCTGTGCTGTGTGACCTGCTTTGCTCGTGTGTGAGTCGCTGACTGCACGAGCTGTTGTCGTAGCTATTGCGCGACGTACATGGTTTGGCTTATTATCTTAACTTTTACATGCGGTACTGAATACCAGCATAGTTAATTTCTTGACGGTCTGTTCAGTTTTTGTAAGCATTCACCATGTCGATTGAATTGAAATCTCTTGTTCAACAACGTGGCACGATAAAGGCTAGAATAACTATATTTTCAAAATATTTAAATACAGTTAAACTAATAGAAGCTGACAGCATTCCTAAACAAATTCTTATAGAAACTGAAATAAAACTATCAAGATTTAAAGAATTGTTGATACAGTTTGATGATCTTAAAACTAAAATTGAAGGTTTGGATCCTGATCAGTTGGAAGAAAATGACATAATTGAAAGTGACTTTTGCTCAAACATTGCTAAAGCTCAATTGTTAATTGAAAGTTTTGCTCCTCGTGAGGTAGTACCCGAAAATACTAACTGTAATTCTATATCTAGTTGTCAAAATGGTAAACAGGATTGCCGCAACTATAACATTAAATTGCCAACTATTC
The DNA here is from genome assembly GCA_963082905.1 of Oligia fasciuncula. Classification (NCBI taxonomy): domain Eukaryota; kingdom Metazoa; phylum Arthropoda; class Insecta; order Lepidoptera; family Noctuidae; genus Oligia; species Oligia fasciuncula. Next base: position 16,330 of record CAUJBL010000003.1, on the reverse strand, counting down.
AGCTGCCCTCCTTTGACGGAAACTATTTAAAGTGGATGGAATTTCGTGACACTTTCGATTCTTTAATTAACAATAACAATACAATTCCGGATATTAACAAGTTTCATTACCTCCGCTCTTCTTTAGAGGAAGGAGCGTCTGACATAATCAAATCAATTGAATTCACTGCTGCCAATTATAAATTAGCTTGGAGTTTACTTACTGAACGCTTTGATAACAACCGGATACTTACGAATAATCATTTAAAGGCTATCTTGAATTTTGAGACAATAACTAAAGAAAATTACAAGTCACTTCGTACTATGATAGATTACTATTCTAAAAACATTCGAGCCCTATCTTCTTTGAATGATACTGAATCCCGCTGGGACATTCTACTTGTGTATATTATGGCGTCTAAACTAGATGGCGCCACAGGTCGCACATGGGAGGAACACAGGAGTACTATTGCTGCTTCACCGACAATCGAAGAATTCTATAATTTCTTGCGAAACCGTGCTGATGTTTTGGAAACCTTGCAGTACAGCAAAAATGATGCTGCTACTAAAACTGAAAAACGTTCTTATTCTAAAGATAATAAGCAAACAAAATCATTTGTCTCTTCTTCTAACACTAAAGGAAAAGGGTGTGTTATATGTTCACAAGATCATTTACTATATAAGTGTGATAAATTCAAAGACATGTCACTGTATGCTCGATACAGTGAAGTTTCCAAGCATAAGCTCTGTCACAACTGTTTACGTCCTGGACATTACTCTGCTCACTGCAAACATAATCCTTGCAAAATCTGCAACAAAAAACACAATTTATTGCTACATAAATCACAGTCCGATAATGACAAGACAAACTCACCCGTTGATACGTCTTCTGCAGCGCCAGTTCCTCATGAAGCTAGTACCTCTCAGACATCTTCTACTATTGCTATGTTTAATCCCGTATCACTCTCTGCGGCAATGCCCAGGCAGATCCTCTTATGTACTGCTCAAGTGGAATTAATTGATAGCCAAACTTCTGAAACACACACTGTTAGAGCACTACTAGATAATGGAAGCCAGTCTTCATTCATAACTGAAAAAATGCAAAGAAAACTGAATTTATCCTGTTCTAATACTAATATATCAATTGCTGGTATAAATAATAAGCTAACTAATACTACTAAAAGGTGTAACATAAAACTTAAATCGCGGATTAACTTATTCCATGCGAATGTTTCATGTCTTTTAGTGCCTGATATTACTGGGATGTTGCCCAGCTCAAAGATTAACCCTTCGGAATGGAATATTCCTAAATCTATAGAACTAGCAGATCCTACCTACTACGTACCCTCTGAAATTGACTTACTGCTAGGAGCTGATATTTATTGGGAAATTGTAGATTCCAAACAAATCAAGTTGGGTAAAAATAAACCGACACTACTAAAATCTAAACTGGGTTGGCTCGTGTCGGGCCCAACTGGTGTAAGTCCTACTACTACTACTCATTCTAACTTTTCTCAGGAGATTAGGGACTCACTAACTAAGTTCTGGGAAGTTGAGGATGTTCCTGCCCTGCCAACCAATAATAATAAGTTTTCCAATGAGGAACAACATTGTGAAAACCATTTTATTGAAAATACTATCCGCCTGAGCAATGGGCGATTTTGTGTGAAACTTCCATTGCGTGAAGTCCCCAGTGAAACTTTAGGGGACTCTTATGTTATTGCTAAAAGGCGGTTCTTAAACTTAGAAAGGAAACTTAATAAATCTAAAATCAAAGATGACTATACTGAATTTATTAACGAATATAAAAGATTAGGTCATTTAACTGAGGTAAGCCGTCCTAGCTTCGGTTATTATATTCCTCACCATGCAGTAATTCGCGAAAGCAGTGAAACCACTCGCTTAAGAGTAGTCTTTGATGCCTCTTGTAAAACTTCTACTAGTAAGTCACTAAATGACATCCAATTTGTTGGACCGGTGGTTCAGGATGATTTAATGGCAATCTTGCTCAGGTTCCGTCAGTATACTTATGTAGTGACAGGTGACATAGAAAAAATGTATAGGCAGGTTATGGTACATGAATCACAGCGTCACTTACAACTTATACTCTGGAGGGAAGACGAAAGTCAACCACTCAAAACATTGCAACTCAATACTGTCACTTATGGAACGGCTTCAGCTCCGTATCTGAGTACTAGGTGTCTTGTCCAACTCGCAGCGGAGTGTACTGATGAAGCTGTTGCCAATACTATAAGACATGACTTCTATGTTGATGACCTGAACACTGGTTCAGACTCAAAATCTCTATTAAGGGCTAACATTTCAGGAGTAATTGACAAACTTGTTGAAGGTTGTTTTGCCTTGCGTAAATTTAGAACAAACTCCCCTGATATTTTTGATGGCATACCTACGACTGACCAATCTCAAGATTTTAGCAAACAGTCCTCCGTTTTGGGATTGAAATGGACACCTGGCTCTGATACTTTGCACTACTCAGTCGAAATTGAATCTATTCCTAAAGTTACGAAACGCTCTATATTGTCGAACTCGTGTCGAATATTTGACCCTTTAGGTCTCTTATCTGCTTGCACTATTTTTCATAAAATCATACTACAGAGGCTCTGGTTGCTAGACATAGGTTGGGATGATGAAGTTCCAAAGGACATTCAAAACTCATGGTTAGAATTCTATAATGAAACGCTATATTTCGCTCATATTCAGATACCTAGATATATATTCTGCAGTTCACCTATTCATATAGCGGCTCATTGCTTTACTGATGCCTCGCAAGATGCCTATGGTGCATGCATTTATCTTAAATCGACTAATAGTTTAGGCGAAGTGAAATGTAACTTATTGTGTGCTAAAACTAAAGTTTCTCCTTTAAAATCTGAAACAATTCCCCGCCTGGAATTGTTAGGCGCGTTACTCGGTGCGAAACTATATTCCAAAGTACTACACTCTTTAAAAATCAAGATTTCATGTACAGTATTTTGGACGGACTCAACCATAGTCTTAGGGTGGTTACACACGCCACCTAAAACTCTTAAAACGTATGTAAGCAATCGAATCGAACAAATTCGAGAATTAACTGACATAACTACTTGGCGTCATGTACCTTCTGAACATAATCCTGCTGATATGGCGTCTAGGGGCATTCAACCACGTCTTCTTGATAGTAATACTCTCTGGTGGCATGGTCCTTCTTTCCTGACCAAGTCTGAACATGAATGGCCCCAACCTAAATCTACTCCTTCCACTCTACCTGAAATTAAAATAGGCTTAAATATAATTTTATATGCTGACATTATACCCTTTCAAAAATACTCTAAACTATACAAACTACAAAGAATATGTGCTTACATACTAAGATTCATAAATAACATAAAAAATTCGAGTACTAAATTAAATGGTGAACTCACCTGTTCTGAGTTGAACAACTCACTGATACTTTTGGCTAAGGCGTCACAGAGAGAATACTTTTCAAAGGAAATTCACTCACTTGAAACTTTAAATAAATTAAATTCTAAGTCACGAGTTCTCTCTCTGAACCCATTTTTGGATAAGCACGGTGTGTTGCGTGTCGGTGGAAGGATCGACAATGCATCTTACTGTCCTTATGGGAAAAGGCATCCCATACTGCTAGACCCCAAACACACTTTTACCAAACGTCTATTTGAGCAGGAACATCTTCGTCTTCTACACTGTGGCCCTCAGCAACTTTTAAATACGATTCGTGAGCAATTTTGGCCTACAGGTGGAAAAGTGTTAGCTGCGACTACAGTCAGAAAGTGTGTTCGTTGTCAGAGATTTAGAGCTAAGCCTTTAAAACCCATAATGGGCAATCTTCCGCAACCTCGTGTAACTCCTGCTCCACCATTTGCGACTTGTGGCACTGATTTTGCAGGACCCTTTCTAATTTTAAATAGAAAGGGTCGCGGTGCCAAGACTTCCAAGTGCTATTTATGCATATTCGTTTGTTTCAGTACTAAAGCTGTGCACTTGGAAGTCGTGAGCGACTTAAGTAGCGATGCTTTCATCTTGTGTTTGCGTAGATTTATTTCACGAAGAAGTAAACCTCACACTATATACTGCGATAACGGTAAAAACTTCGTAGGAGCTAGCAACGAACTGAACAGACTGCTCAAGGAAAACGAACGGTCAGTTAGCGACTACGCGAGCAAAGAGGGTATAACTTTTAAATTCTCTCCGGCTTATGCACCGCATTTCGGCGGTATCTGGGAGGCAGGAGTCAAGACAGCTAAGTATCATCTGAAACGCATAGCAGGTAACTCTAGCTTAACCTTTGAAGAATTGTATACCCTGTTTGCACAGATTGAGGCCATTATGAATTCAAGGCCCATAACTTCTATGTCTGCTGATCCATCTGATCTGTCGGCACTTACACCGGGACACTTCCTTGTGGGCCGACCATTGACCTCACTACCTTCACCCATTATCCAACGTGGCGGCCTCAATGGATACAAGCTGATTGAGCGCTTGAAAAACCACTTCTGGTCTCGGTGGACAAAGGACTACCTTACCACTCTGCAGCAACGCGTCAAATGGCAGCGCAAACAAGACCACATTCGTGTTGGCGACCTGGTCTTCATCCTAGACGACCAGCTACCACCTATGAAGTGGCTCATGGGCCGCATTACCAAGCTGTACCCGGGAGCTGACGGCGTATGCAGGGTGGTCGACGTGAAGACTGAGTACGGCGTCATTCATAGGCCCGTCTCTAAACTATCCCTACTAGATTCCCAAGAGCTCCTTGGGGAACATGTCCCCAAGGGGGGGGAGGATGTTCGCAACAGCACTGGAACGCGTTAATGCCGCGAATGCAAAGGGCTGCATTCGCTGGAACGCAACGTGTCGCCTGCGCCGGCGGCCGCCATCTTTCTTACCCCTTCTCTCGTTGACTGCGAACGACAACGCGCACTAAAATTCACTCACTTGAAACTTTAAATAAATTAAATTCTAAGTCACGAGTTCTCTCTCTGAACCCATTTTTGGATAAGCACGGTGTGTTGCGTGTCGGTGGAAGGATCGACAATGCATCTTACTGTCCTTATGGGAAAAGGCATCCCATACTGCTAGACCCCAAACACACTTTTACCAAACGTCTATTTGAGCAGGAACATCTTCGTCTTCTACACTGTGGCCCTCAGCAACTTTTAAATACGATTCGTGAGCAATTTTGGCCTACAGGTGGAAAAGTGTTAGCTGCGACTACAGTCAGAAAGTGTGTTCGTTGTCAGAGATTTAGAGCTAAGCCTTTAAAACCCATAATGGGCAATCTTCCGCAACCTCGTGTAACTCCTGCTCCACCATTTGCGACTTGTGGCACTGATTTTGCAGGACCCTTTCTAATTTTAAATAGAAAGGGTCGCGGTGCCAAGACTTCCAAGTGCTATTTATGCATATTCGTTTGTTTCAGTACTAAAGCTGTGCACTTGGAAGTCGTGAGCGACTTAAGTAGCGATGCTTTCATCTTGTGTTTGCGTAGATTTATTTCACGAAGAAGTAAACCTCACACTATATACTGCGATAACGGTAAAAACTTCGTAGGAGCTAGCAACGAACTGAACAGACTGCTCAAGGAAAACGAACGGTCAGTTAGCGACTACGCGAGCAAAGAGGGTATAACTTTTAAATTCTCTCCGGCTTATGCACCGCATTTCGGCGGTATCTGGGAGGCAGGAGTCAAGACAGCTAAGTATCATCTGAAACGCATAGCAGGTAACTCTAGCTTAACCTTTGAAGAATTGTATACCCTGTTTGCACAGATTGAGGCCATTATGAATTCAAGGCCCATAACTTCTATGTCTGCTGATCCATCTGATCTGTCGGCACTTACACCGGGACACTTCCTTGTGGGCCGACCATTGACCTCACTACCTTCACCCATTATCCAACGTGGCGGCCTCAATGGATACAAGCTGATTGAGCGCTTGAAAAACCACTTCTGGTCTCGGTGGACAAAGGACTACCTTACCACTCTGCAGCAACGCGTCAAATGGCAGCGCAAACAAGACCACATTCGTGTTGGCGACCTGGTCTTCATCCTAGACGACCAGCTACCACCAGCGGCCTATGTTTCGTGTGATGATAGGTAAATCAGATGCGTGTTAACAGTCAATGTCGTTTATTGTTCCTTGACAAGTTATACAGAATAAAATAAATAAGTTTTGAACAATAATTAGATGAGAAAAGTTTTTAGTGCGCGTTGTCGTTCGCAGTCAACGAGAGAAGAGGGAAGAAAGATGGCGGCCGCCGGCGCAGGCGACACGTTGCGTTCCAGCGAATGCAGCCCTTTACATTCGCGGCATTAACGCGTTCCAGTGCTGTTGCGAACATCCTCCCCCCCCTTGGGGACATGTTCCCCAAGGAGCTCTTGGGAATCTAGTAGGGATAGTTTAGAGACGGGCCTATGAATGACGCCGTACTCAGTCTTCACGTCGACCACCCTGCATACGCCGTCAGCTCCCGGGTACAGCTTGGTAATGCGGCCCATGAGCCACTTCATAGGTGGTAGCTGGTCGTCTAGGATGAAGACCAGGTCGCCAACACGAATGTGGTCTTGTTTGCGCTGCCATTTGACGCGTTGCTGCAGAGTGGTAAGGTAGTCCTTTGTCCACCGAGACCAGAAGTGGTTTTTCAAGCGCTCAATCAGCTTGTATCTATTGAGGCCGCCACGTTGGATAATGGGTGAAGGTAGTGAGGTCAATGGTCGGCCCACAAGGAAGTGTCCCGGTGTAAGTGCCGACAGATCAGATGGATCAGCAGACATAGAAGTTATGGGCCTTGAATTCATAATGGCCTCAATCTGTGCAAACAGGGTATACAATTCTTCAAAGGTTAAGCTAGAGTTACCTGCTATGCGTTTCAGATGATACTTAGCTGTCTTGACTCCTGCCTCCCAGATACCGCCGAAATGCGGTGCATAAGCCGGAGAGAATTTAAAAGTTATACCCTCTTTGCTCGCGTAGTCGCTAACTGACCGTTCGTTTTCCTTGAGCAGTCTGTTCAGTTCGTTGCTAGCTCCTACGAAGTTTTTACCGTTATCGCAGTATATAGTGTGAGGTTTACTTCTTCGTGAAATAAATCTACGCAAACACAAGATGAAAGCATCGCTACTTAAGTCGCTCACGACTTCCAAGTGCACAGCTTTAGTACTGAAACAAACGAATATGCATAAATAGCACTTGGAAGTCTTGGCACCGCGACCCTTTCTATTTAAAATTAGAAAGGGTCCTGCAAAATCAGTGCCACAAGTCGCAAATGGTGGAGCAGGAGTTACACGAGGTTGCGGAAGATTGCCCATTATGGGTTTTAAAGGCTTAGCTCTAAATCTCTGACAACGAACACACTTTCTAACTGTAGTCGCAGCTAACACTTTTCCACCTGTAGGCCAAAATTGCTCACGAATCGTATTCAAAAGTTGCTGAGGGCCACAGTGTAGAAGACGAAGATGTTCCTGCTCAAATAGACGTTTGGTAAAAGTGTGTTTGGGGTCTAGCAGTATGGGATGCCTTTTCCCATAAGGACAGTAAGATGCATTGTCGATCCTTCCACCGACACGCAACACACCGTGCATATCCAAAAATGGGTTCAGAGAGAGAACTCGTGACTTAGAATTTAATTTATTTAAAGTTTCAAGTGAGTGAATTTCCTTTGAAAAGTATTCTCTCTGTGACGCCTTAGCCAAAAGTATCAGTGAGTTGTTCAACTCAGAACAGGTGAGTTCACCATTTAATTTAGTACTCGAATTTTTTATGTTATTTATGGAAACATTGAAACATTCAATAAGCAAACAAAATCATTTGTCTCTTCTTCTAACACTAAAGGAAAAGGGTGTGTTATATGTTCACAAGATCATTTACTATATAAGTGTGATAAATTCAAAGACATGTCACTGGATGCTCGATACAGTGAAGTTTCCAAGCATAAGCTCTGTCACAACTGTTTACGTCCTGGACATTACTCTGCTCACTGCAAACATAATCATTGCAAAATCTGCAACAAAAAACACAATTTATTGCTACATAAATCACAGTCCGATAATGACAAGACAAACTCACCCGTTGATACGTCTTCTGCAGCGCCAGTTCCTCATGAAGCTAGTACCTCTCAGACATCTTCTACTATTGCTATGTTTAATCCCGTATCACTCTCTGCGGCAATGCCCAGGCAGATCCTCTTATGTACTGCTCAAGTGGAATTAATTGATAGCCAAACTTCTGAAACACACACTGTTAGAGCACTACTAGATAATGGAAGCCAGTCTTCATTCATAACTGAAAAAATGCAAAGAAAACTGAATTTATCCTGTTCTAATACTAATATATCAATTGCTGGTATAAATAATAAGCTAACTAATACTACTAAAAGGTGTAACATAAAACTTAAATCGCGGATTAACTTATTCCATGCGAATGTTTCATGTCTTTTAGTGCCTGATATTACTGGGATGTTGCCCAGCTCAAAGATTAACCCTTCGGAATGGAATATTCCTAAATCTATAGAACTAGCAGATCCTACCTACTACGTACCCTCTGAAATTGACTTACTGCTAGGAGCTGATATTTATTGGGAAATTGTAGATTCCAAACAAATCAAGTTGGGTAAAAATAAACCGACACTACTAAAATCTAAACTGGGTTGGCTCGTGTCGGGCCCAACTGGTGTAAGTCCTACTACTACTACTCATTCTAACTTTTCTCAGGAGATTAGGGACTCACTAACTAAGTTCTGGGAAGTTGAGGATGTTCCTGCCCTGCCAACCAATAATAATAAGTTTTCCAATGAGGAACAACATTGTGAAAACCATTTTATTGAAAATACTATCCGCCTGAGCAATGGGCGATTTTGTGTGAAACTTCCATTGCGTGAAGTCCCCAGTGAAACTTTAGGGGACTCTTATGTTATTGCTAAAAGGCGGTTCTTAAACTTAGAAAGGAAACTTAATAAATCTAAAATCAAAGATGACTATACTGAATTTATTAACGAATATAAAAGATTAGGTCATTTAACTGAGGTAAGCCGTCCTAGCTTCGGTTATTATATTCCTCACCATGCAGTAATTCGCGAAAGCAGTGAAACCACTCGCTTAAGAGTAGTCTTTGATGCCTCTTGTAAAACTTCTACTAGTAAGTCACTAAATGACATCCAATTTGTTGGACCGGTGGTTCAGGATGATTTAATGGCAATCTTGCTCAGGTTCCGTCAGTATACTTATGTAGTGACAGGTGACATAGAAAAAATGTATAGGCAGGTTATGGTACATGAATCACAGCGTCACTTACAACTTATACTCTGGAGGGAAGACGAAAGTCAACCACTCAAAACATTGCAACTCAATACTGTCACTTATGGAACGGCTTCAGCTCCGTATCTGAGTACTAGGTGTCTTGTCCAACTCGCAGCGGAGTGTACTGATGAAGCTGTTGCCAATACTATAAGACATGACTTCTATGTTGATGACCTGAACACTGGTTCAGACTCAAAATCTCTATTAAGGGCTAACATTTCAGGAGTAATTGACAAACTTGTTGAAGGTTGTTTTGCCTTGCGTAAATTTAGAACAAACTCCCCTGATATTTTTGATGGCATACCTACGACTGACCAATCTCAAGATTTTAGCAAACAGTCCTCCGTTTTGGGATTGAAATGGACACCTGGCTCTGATACTTTGCACTACTCAGTCGAAATTGAATCTATTCCTAAAGTTACGAAACGCTCTATATTGTCGAACTCGTGTCGAATATTTGACCCTTTAGGTCTCTTATCTGCTTGCACTATTTTTCATAAAATCATACTACAGAGGCTCTGGTTGCTAGACATAGGTTGGGATGATGAAGTTCCAAAGGACATTCAAAACTCATGGTTAGAATTCTATAATGAAACGCTATATTTCGCTCATATTCAGATACCTAGATATATATTCTGCAGTTCACCTATTCATATAGCGGCTCATTGCTTTACTGATGCCTCGCAAGATGCCTATGGTGCATGCATTTATCTTAAATCGACTAATAGTTTAGGCGAAGTGAAATGTAACTTATTGTGTGCTAAAACTAAAGTTTCTCCTTTAAAATCTGAAACAATTCCCCGCCTGGAATTGTTAGGCGCGTTACTCGGTGCGAAACTATATTCCAAAGTACTACACTCTTTAAAAATCAAGATTTCATGTACAGTATTTTGGACGGACTCAACCATAGTCTTAGGGTGGTTACACACGCCACCTAAAACTCTTAAAACGTATGTAAGCAATCGAATCGAACAAATTCGAGAATTAACTGACATAACTACTTGGCGTCATGTACCTTCTGAACATAATCCTGCTGATATGGCGTCTAGGGGCATTCAACCACGTCTTCTTGATAGTAATACTCTCTGGTGGCATGGTCCTTCTTTCCTGACCAAGTCTGAACATGAATGGCCCCAACCTAAATCTACTCCTTCCACTCTACCTGAAATTAAAATAGGCTTAAATATAATTTTATATGCTGACATTATACCCTTTCAAAAATACTCTAAACTATACAAACTACAAAGAATATGTGCTTACATACTAAGATTCATAAATAACATAAAAAATTCGAGTACTAAATTAAATGGTGAACTCACCTGTTCTGAGTTGAACAACTCACTGATACTTTTGGCTAAGGCGTCACAGAGAGAATACTTTTCAAAGGAAATTCACTCACTTGAAACTTTAAATAAATTAAATTCTAAGTCACGAGTTCTCTCTCTGAACCCATTTTTGGATAAGCACGGTGTGTTGCGTGTCGGTGGAAGGATCGACAATGCATCTTACTGTCCTTATGGGAAAAGGCATCCCATACTGCTAGACCCCAAACACACTTTTACCAAACGTCTATTTGAGCAGGAACATCTTCGTCTTCTACACTGTGGCCCTCAGCAACTTTTAAATACGATTCGTGAGCAATTTTGGCCTACAGGTGGAAAAGTGTTAGCTGCGACTACAGTCAGAAAGTGTGTTCGTTGTCAGAGATTTAGAGCTAAGCCTTTAAAACCCATAATGGGCAATCTTCCGCAACCTCGTGTAACTCCTGCTCCACCATTTGCGACTTGTGGCACTGATTTTGCAGGACCCTTTCTAATTTTAAATAGAAAGGGTCGCGGTGCCAAGACTTCCAAGTGCTATTTATGCATATTCGTTTGTTTCAGTACTAAAGCTGTGCACTTGGAAGTCGTGAGCGACTTAAGTAGCGATGCTTTCATCTTGTGTTTGCGTAGATTTATTTCACGAAGAAGTAAACCTCACACTATATACTGCGATAACGGTAAAAACTTCGTAGGAGCTAGCAACGAACTGAACAGACTGCTCAAGGAAAACGAACGGTCAGTTAGCGACTACGCGAGCAAAGAGGGTATAACTTTTAAATTCTCTCCGGCTTATGCACCGCATTTCGGCGGTATCTGGGAGGCAGGAGTCAAGACAGCTAAGTATCATCTGAAACGCATAGCAGGTAACTCTAGCTTAACCTTTGAAGAATTGTATACCCTGTTTGCACAGATTGAGGCCATTATGAATTCAAGGCCCATAACTTCTATGTCTGCTGATCCATCTGATCTGTCGGCACTTACACCGGGACACTTCCTTGTGGGCCGACCATTGACCTCACTACCTTCACCCATTATCCAACGTGGCGGCCTCAATGGATACAAGCTGATTGAGCGCTTGAAAAACCACTTCTGGTCTCGGTGGACAAAGGACTACCTTACCACTCTGCAGCAACGCGTCAAATGGCAGCGCAAACAAGACCACATTCGTGTTGGCGACCTGGTCTTCATCCTAGACGACCAGCTACCACCAGCGGCCTATGTTTCGTGTGATGATAGGTAAATCAGATGCGTGTTAACAGTCAATGTCGTTTATTGTTCCTTGACAAGTTATACAGAATAAAATAAATAAGTTTTGAACAATAATTAGATGAGAAAAGTTTTTAGTGCGCGTTGTCGTTCGCAGTCAACGAGAGAAGAGGGAAGAAAGATGGCGGCCGCCGGCGCAGGCGACACGTTGCGTTCCAGCGAATGCAGCCCTTTACATTCGCGGCATTAACGCGTTCCAGTGCTGTTGCGAACATCCTCCCCCCCCTTGGGGACATGTTCCCCAAGGAGCTCTTGGGAATCTAGTAGGGATAGTTTAGAGACGGGCCTATGAATGACGCCGTACTCAGTCTTCACGTCGACCACCCTGCATACGCCGTCAGCTCCGGGTACAGCTTGGTAATGCGGCCCATGAGCCACTTCATAGGTGGTAGCTGGTCGTCTAGGATGAAGACCAGGTCGCCAACACGAATGTGGTCTTGTTTGCGCTGCCATTTGACGCGTTGCTGCAGAGTGGTAAGGTAGTCCTTTGTCCACCGAGACCAGAAGTGGTTTTTCAAGCGCTCAATCAGCTTGTATCTATTGAGGCCGCCACGTTGGATAATGGGTGAAGGTAGTGAGGTCAATGGTCGGCCCACAAGGAAGTGTCCCGGTGTAAGTGCCGACAGATCAGATGGATCAGCAGACATAGAAGTTATGGGCCTTGAATTCATAATGGCCTCAATCTGTGCAAACAGGGTATACAATTCTTCAAAGGTTAAGCTAGAGTTACCTGCTATGCGTTTCAGATGATACTTAGCTGTCTTGACTCCTGCCTCCCAGATACCGCCGAAATGCGGTGCATAAGCCGGAGAGAATTTAAAAGTTATACCCTCTTTGCTCGCGTAGTCGCTAACTGACCGTTCGTTTTCCTTGAGCAGTCTGTTCAGTTCGTTGCTAGCTCCTACGAAGTTTTTACCGTTATCGCAGTATATAGTGTGAGGTTTACTTCTTCGTGAAATAAATCTACGCAAACACAAGATGAAAGCATCGCTACTTAAGTCGCTCACGACTTCCAAGTGCACAGCTTTAGTACTGAAACAAACGAATATGCATAAATAGCACTTGGAAGTCTTGGCACCGCGACCCTTTCTATTTAAAATTAGAAAGGGTCCTGCAAAATCAGTGCCACAAGTCGCAAATGGTGGAGCAGGAGTTACACGAGGTTGCGGAAGATTGCCCATTATGGGTTTTAAAGGCTTAGCTCTAAATCTCTGACAACGAACACACTTTCTAACTGTAGTCGCAGCTAACACTTTTCCACCTGTAGGCCAAAATTGCTCACGAATCGTATTCAAAAGTTGCTGAGGGCCACAGTGTAGAAGACGAAGATGTTCCTGCTCAAATAGACGTTTGGTAAAAGTGTGTTTGGGGTCTAGCAGTATGGGATGCCTTTTCCCATAAGGACAGTAAGATGCATTGTCGATCCTTCCACCGACACGCAACACACCGTGCATATCCAAAAATGGGTTCAGAGAGAGAACTCGTGACTTAGAATTTAATTTATTTAAAGTTTCAAGTGAGTGAATTTCCTTTGAAAAGTATTCTCTCTGTGACGCCTTAGCCAAAAGTATCAGTGAGTTGTTCAACTCAGAACAGGTGAGTTCACCATTTAATTTAGTACTCGAATTTTTTATGTTATTTATGGAAACATTGAAACATTCAATAAGCAAACAAAATCATTTGTCTCTTCTTCTAACACTAAAGGAAAAGGGTGTGTTATATGTTCACAAGATCATTTACTATATAAGTGTGATAAATTCAAAGACATGTCACTGGATGCTCGATACAGTGAAGTTTCCAAGCATAAGCTCTGTCACAACTGTTTACGTCCTGGACATTACTCTGCTCACTGCAAACATAATCATTGCAAAATCTGCAACAAAAAACACAATTTATTGCTACATAAATCACAGTCCGATAATGACAAGACAAACTCACCCGTTGATACGTCTTCTGCAGCGCCAGTTCCTCATGAAGCTAGTACCTCTCAGACATCTTCTACTATTGCTATGTTTAATCCCGTATCACTCTCTGCGGCAATGCCCAGGCAGATCCTCTTATGTACTGCTCAAGTGGAATTAATTGATAGCCAAACTTCTGAAACACACACTGTTAGAGCACTACTAGATAATGGAAGCCAGTCTTCATTCATAACTGAAAAAATGCAAAGAAAACTGAATTTATCCTGTTCTAATACTAATATATCAATTGCTGGTATAAATAATAAGCTAACTAATACTACTAAAAGGTGTAACATAAAACTTAAATCGCGGATTAACTTATTCCATGCGAATGTTTCATGTCTTTTAGTGCCTGATATTACTGGGATGTTGCCCAGCTCAAAGATTAACCCTTCGGAATGGAATATTCCTAAATCTATAGAACTAGCAGATCCTACCTACTACGTACCCTCTGAAATTGACTTACTGCTAGGAGCTGATATTTATTGGGAAATTGTAGATTCCAAACAAATCAAGTTGGGTAAAAATAAACCGACACTACTAAAATCTAAACTGGGTTGGCTCGTGTCGGGCCCAACTGGTGTAAGTCCTACTACTACTACTCATTCTAACTTTTCTCAGGAGATTAGGGACTCACTAACTAAGTTCTGGGAAGTTGAGGATGTTCCTGCCCTGCCAACCAATAATAATAAGTTTTCCAATGAGGAACAACATTGTGAAAACCATTTTATTGAAAATACTATCCGCCTGAGCAATGGGCGATTTTGTGTGAAACTTCCATTGCGTGAAGTCCCCAGTGAAACTTTAGGGGACTCTTATGTTATTGCTAAAAGGCGGTTCTTAAACTTAGAAAGGAAACTTAATAAATCTAAAATCAAAGATGACTATACTGAATTTATTAACGAATATAAAAGATTAGGTCATTTAACTGAGGTAAGCCGTCCTAGCTTCGGTTATTATATTCCTCACCATGCAGTAATTCGCGAAAGCAGTGAAACCACTCGCTTAAGAGTAGTCTTTGATGCCTCTTGTAAAACTTCTACTAGTAAGTCACTAAATGACATCCAATTTGTTGGACCGGTGGTTCAGGATGATTTAATGGCAATCTTGCTCAGGTTCCGTCAGTATACTTATGTAGTGACAGTCAGTATACTTATGTAGTGACAGGTGACATAGAAAAAATGTATAGGCAGGTTATGGTACATGAATCACAGCGTCACTTACAACTTATACTCTGGAGGGAAGACGAAAGTCAACCACTCAAAACATTGCAACTCAATACTGTCACTTATGGAACGGCTTCAGCTCCGTATCTGAGTACTAGGTGTCTTGTCCAACTCGCAGCGGAGTGTACTGATGAAGCTGTTGCCAATACTATAAGACATGACTTCTATGTTGATGACCTGAACACTGGTTCAGACTCAAAATCTCTATTAAGGGCTAACATTTCAGGAGTAATTGACAAACTTGTTGAAGGTTGTTTTGCCTTGCGTAAATTTAGAACAAACTCCCCTGATAGTTTTTGATGGCATACCTACGACTGACCAATCTCAAGATTTTAGCAAACAGTCCTCCGTTTTGGATTGAAATGGACACCTGGCTCTGATACTTTGCACTACTCAGTCGAAATTGAATCTATTCCTAAAGTTACGAAACGCTCTATATTTTCGAACTCGTGTCGAATATTTGACCCTTTAGGTCTCTTATCTGCTTGCACTATTTTTTCATAAAATCATACTACAGAGCTCTGGTTGCTAGACATAGGTTGGGATGATGAAGTTCCAAAGGACATTCAAAACTCATGGTTAGAATTCTATAATGAAACGCTATATTTCGCTCATATTCAGATACCTAGATATATATTCTGCAGTTCACCTATTCATATAGCGGCTCATTGCTTTACTGATGCCTCGCAAGATGCCTATGGTGCATGCATTTATCTTAAATCGACTAATAGTTTAGGCGAAGTGAAATGTAACTTATTGTGTGCTAAAACTAAAGTTTCTCCTTTAAAATCTGAAACAATTCCCCGCCTGGAATGTTAGGCGCGTTACTCGGTGCGAAACTATATTCCAAAGTACTACACTCTTTAAAATCAAGATTTCATGTACAGTATTTTGGACGGACTCAACCATAGTCTTAGGGTGGTTACACACGCCACCTAAAACTCTTAAAACGTATGTAAGCAATCGAATCGAACAAATTCGAGAATTAACTGACATAACTACTTGGCGTCATGTACCTTCTGAACATAATCCTGCTGATATGGCGTCTAGGGGCATTCAACCACGTCTTCTTGATAGTAATACTCTCTGGTGGCATGGTCCTTCTTTCCTGACCAAGTCTGAACATGAATGGCCCCAACCTAAATCTACTCCTTCCACTCTACCTGAAATTAAAATAGGCTTAAATATAATTTTATATGCTGACATTATACCCTTTCAAAAATACTCTAAACTATACAAACTACAAAGAATATGTGCTTACATA
>CAUJBL010000002.1:0-48583 GCA_963082905.1 Oligia fasciuncula | reverse complement strand
ATTAAAAGCATTGAAATCATGTCATAACATTAATATTCATTCATATTTTATATTTATATAAACGCTTTAAAAACTTACTCATTCCTAAGAGCCTTTAGATACTAGCCGGCGATGCGTGTAGAGAGCAAAAATAATTGGCACTAAGATTCAATAATGAGTCTCCATAATATATCGAAGGGCAGATGATAACACCCCCACCGCCACCGCCGTGAAGTGTCCATTGCACTGCTCATTAATCGACGACCTCTCGAATTTCCACGTCTGGTCTGCATCGTTCCTCAACTGACTCTTATCGAAATCTCCAGTAACAAACTTTTGCGTGAAGCAACCCTCAGACATTTGGAACTTAAGAAGAGTTTTGAGCCAGTGGTTGCGGATGAACTGAGCGTGGCCGAAAATGCCGCAGATAGCAACTGAAACAGTTGAAAGAACTTTAATTAACATCAATGTAAACATTTTTCTCCTGTTATTATTAAAACTAATGATTATAGGTATATAAAAGTAGTCCTTGCATAGTCCCCTAGGTAACAAGTCCGTCTTAGGCGATTAACACACGGCACCGCGCACCGCCGCGGTAGGCGGTGAAGCGGATCTCATGTCGCATGGTCTCTTATAAATCCGTAGATGCCTAACACACGTACACCGCCTGGCCGCGCAGTCGAGCGGTGCTTTCACCGCCACCGCCCCTCCGCGCTGCCGTCCGCGCGGTGAGGCGTGGCCTCACACACGGGGCGCCGCATAACCGCGCGGATCATCATGGGTGTAGGACGTGTTGCAATTTAAAAATTGATTTCGATGTCAAAACCGTGTTGCCAGACCGCGCGGACAGGCGCGTAAACCGCCTTACCGCACGGGGCACCGCTACGAAATCCGCTTTACCGCCATCGCCCTCCGCGGCGGTGCGCGGTGCCGTGTGTTAATCGCCTTAGCTATCCAAACCCATAACTAGTACATTTTTTTTGTTTCCATGCCCGTGGCTAAATAATAACAGCCGCACAGGTCGATCGATCGAGGTTAAGCTACGCTTGCCGCGGTTGGTCTGTGGATGGGTGAACGGAATCTTTACATACCGTGACCCCTCCGTGCCTCGGAAAGCACGTTAAGCCGTAAGTTGGTCCCGGCTGTCATTCGTGGATCTTTGACAGTCGTTACGGGTAGTCAGAAGCCCGAAAGTTTGACAACCAATCTTACCAAGGGGTATCGTATTACCCAGTAACTGGGTTGTGGAGGTCAGATAGGCAGTCGCTCCAGGGGGTCCCCCCACAGCACTTACGTCCTCGTCGTGATCCCCGGGCAACGCCGTGTCTGACCACCGTAACGGAGTGGCAGACCGGCGGCAAAAGTGTGCTGTGACTTGCAGACAAAAGGCGGACGACTGCAAGGATGCCGAAAAAACTAAGGCGAGACGCCTCCGGGCGGTTTTTATCAGAAAGTCCCTCCCAGGACGATCCAAACGGCCCTTCTCAGGGCCTACGCAGTGGCCCTTACCAGGGCCAATCTACCGGCCCCTCTAAGGGCCACGCCGAAGCTGGCCGCGCATCATCCGCGGCCAGCTTATCCAGCCTGCGGGCGGAGTTTTCGGACTCCGACGAGTCCGTCATGGACACGTCGGCGGCCGAAAACGACCGCCTCCAGCGGAAGCGGGCCTACCTGAGGCTCGGGTCCGGGGGCTCCTCGGAGTCGGTGGGCAAGTCGGGGAGGAAGGCGAAGTCAAAAAAGGCTTCGAGTCCTGCTTCGACTCCCACCCACGATGTGGGCCTGGTGGACGCCGAGCGTCAATTAGGCTTGGCAAGGAGGGAGCAGCTCCAGCAGGACCTGGAGGAGAAGGTCGCTGCCAGGGAGCGGCAGGCGCGGGCCGCCAGGTCGAGGGCTGGCTATGGCACGTCTACAGTGCTGTACGCCGACCACTCCCTGGCGGAGCTGGAGCGCATGGCGCTCCAGGACAAGGAGGAGGTACTGGAGGTCGCCTCCAAGTCCTCGAACTTGAAGGGGACCTTCCAGAAGGCCCTCAAATGCCGGGCTGTGAGCATGCACGGCATTGTCCTGGAGCTGATGCAGCGCACAACCACGGACGAGACGCGGCAGCTGCAGGCGAAGGTAGATCGCCTGCAGCTGGAGGTCAGCCAGCTGCACCAGAAGCTGGCTGAGGCCACGGCCCGGCACGCCCAACCTGCGCCTGCCCCTGCCCCTGGTCTGGCAGACGGAGGCTCCTCCTCCCCTGGCAGCCTCGTGGAAATAATCCGCGGGGTTGTCATGGAGGAGAGGGCCTTCATCAGGGGCTGCTTCGCGGGCATTGAGGACCGGCTCTTGCCGGAAAAGCGGCTCCGCCCGCCGTTAGCGGCGGATAAGAGTCCGCCACCGACGGAGCCGGTGCCTGTGCCTGCGCAGCCTGCGGGAGACCTGCGATCGGGTGCTCAGACCCAGGCCTCGAAGCCCTCCAAGGGCAAAGGGAAGGGCAAGAGGAGCACTGTGGCCCCTCAAACCCCCACCACAAGCGCGGAGGGAGCGTCTGCCACTCCGGCAGCCCCCCAGAACACGCAGCGGGAGGACGCCATGCTTCCCTCCACCACGCCGTCCAACCAGGCGTGGACGGAGGTGGGCAGGGGGAGAAAGGCCAAAAAGCCCAAGCCCGCTGCGACTGCTTCGGCAGCCCAGAAGGCTCCGGTGGGAGGGAGGAAGTTGGTTCCTCCCAAAACTGCGGCGGTAGTGGTGACCATCACCCCGGAGGCCGCGGAGCGGGGCGAAACGTACGAGTCCGTCCTAAGACGGGCTCGTGCTAACGCGGATCCCTCCCGGCTGGGGATCGGCAACATTACGTGCCGCCGCACCCAGGCCGGAGCCCGAATTTTTGAGTTCGGGGGGGAGCAGCGCGGTGCAAACGCGGACCTCTTTGCAAAAAAGTTGCAAGAGGTCATCGCGGATGTGGCGACGGTCGCCAGACCAGTGAAGACCGCATCCTTGGAGGTGATCGATATGGACGATTCGGTCACCAAAGAGGATGTGGTGGCGGCCGTCGCCGCTGCGGGAGGCTGCAGCGCTAGCGCGGTGAAGGGGGGAGCCATCAGGCCCGGTCGCCGCGGCATGGGCGTCATCCGCGTCGAGTGCCCAGTCGCCGCGGCGGCGGCCGCCCTTAAAGCGACCAAGGGACGGCTGCTCGTGGGCTTCAGCTCGGCTGTGGTCCGGCCGCTTGAGGACAAGCCTGCGCGGTGCTTCAAGTGCTTCGCGCCGGGCCACACCCGATCTACGTGTCCCTCCAAGTCCGACTGGGGAGAGTCTTGCTTCCAGTGCGGACAGGAGGGACACAGGAGTGCCACTTGCAGCGCCGCCACGCCACACTGCCCGGCGTGTGCTGCCAGTAGCCGCCCCGCGGGGCACAGGATGGGGGGCAGGAGTTGCCAGCCGCCCACGAGGAAGGGCATAGTGCCGGCGCAGGTTCGCCCTGCCGCCGCCACCGCCGTTGTCGCCGCCGCTGTAACTCCAGCTCCAGCGGCGGTAGCTGAGGAGGGGGGTGCGATGTCGGAATAATGGTTTCCAATCATCGCATCCTCCAGGCGAACACCAACCACTGCAGAGCGGCCCAGGACCTGCTGGTGCAGGCCATGGCTGAGTGGTTGGTGAACGTAGCGGTGGTTGCCGAGCCCTACTCGATCCCCGGCAGTTGGCTGGGTGACGAGGACGGCTTGGTGGCACTAGCGGCGCGGTCCTCCACAGACTCCCCTCCCCTCTCGCTATTAGAGAGGGGACCGGGATACGTGGCCGCCGCGTGGGGAGAGGTAGCCCTCGTGGGCGTTTATTTCTCCCCAAACCGCCCTCTCCAGGACTTCGAGAACTATCTCGGAGTCCTGGCCGCAGTGGTCGGCAGGGCGGCGCCGCGTCAGGTCTCCGTATTGGGAGACCTGAATGCCAAGTCGGTGACCTGGGGCAACCCAGTCACCGACCCTCGCGGGCGGGCGGTGGAGATGTGGGCAGCCTTCTCTGGGCTCTCCCTCCTCAACAGAGGGAACGTCCAGACATGCGTGCGGCGGCGGGGTGGCTCGATAGTGGACGTCACTTTTGCCACCCCTGCGTTGGCCGCGCGCGTGCTGAACTGGCGGGTGGATCTGGTGGAGACCATGTCGGACCACCGCTACGTGCGGTTCGACATCTCCACTGGTGGCCCCGGAGAGACGCGGCCCCCCTCGGGGCGGTCAGCGTTTCCACGGTGGGCTCTCACCCGCCTGGACAGGGAGGCGGCGGCGGAGGCGGCGTTTATCCAGGACTGGTTTTCGCCGCCTTCCGCTGGCCTGGACGTGGACACCGTGGCGAGACACCTGAGGGAGTCTCTGACCGAGGTGTGCAATTCTAGCATGCCTCGGTCAGGCCGACCGCTGCCCAATCGGGCGGTGTACTGGTGGTCGGTGGAGCTGGAGGGGCTTCGAGCGGCGTGCGTGGGGGCCAGGAGGGCCTACGCGCGGAGCCGGCGGCGGCGTCGACGAGACCACGCCCACGAGGACCACCTCTATGAGGTGTACATAGAGGCAAAACTGGTCCTCGAGCGGGCCATCGCCGACGCCAGGGACTCGGCGAGAGCGGAGATGCTGGAGGGTCTCGACAACGATCCCTACGGGAGGCCATACAGGGTGGCGCGCAACAAGCTGCGCCCCTTTGGTCCCCCGGTGGCCGAGACCCTGGAGCCCTCTTTCCTGGATGGGGTGGTTCAGTCCCTGTTCCCGTGCAGGGACAACTTCACCCCACCAGTGATGGACCCTCCGCGGGGGATGGCTCCGCCAGCTGAGGAGGAAGAGGAGGCCCCTCCTGTCACGGAGTCGGAACTCAGCGCGGCGATTGTGCACATCCGCGCCAAGAAGACGGCTCCGGGCCCCGACGGTGTCCCGGCGAGGGTGGTGGCAATTGCCGCCACCCAAATGGAGGAGCGGTTTCGGGACCTCTTTAGCGCATGTCTTGCGTCTGGGAGGTTCCCGAAGCCGTGGAAGGAGGGGCAGTTGTGCCTTCTTCGCAAGGAGGGCCGCCCTGCAGACTCGCCCTCGGCATACCGACCCATCGTCCTGCTCGATGAGGTCGGCAAAATGTTCGAGGGGATAATCGCTGCCCGCCTAAAGAGCCACCTGCGGAATGTGGGGCCGGATTTGTCGGACGCTCAGTTTGGTTTTCGGGCTGAGCGTTCCACAGTGGACGCGCTGGCCCGCCTTAAGGGCCAGGTGAAGGAGGCGATGGAGGTGGGGGACGGATTGTTGGCGGTGTCATTCGACATAGCCAACGCCTTCAACTCTGTTCCCCACAGCACCATCCTAGAGGCGCTCCGATTCCACGGGGTGCCTCTATACATGCGGCGTCTACTGGCCAGCTACCTGGAGGATCGGGCGATCGTCCTCGTGAACAGGGCTGGCCAAGTCCGGCGGTACGCAGTCGAGGCCGGCGTTCCACAGGGGTCAGTCGTGGGACCTCTCCTCTGGAACGTCGGCTACGACTGGCTCTTGCGGGGAACTCTCCTCCGAGGCACGAGTGTCGTCTGCTACGCGGATGACACTCTCCTCACTGCCCGGGGGGAGAGTTTCAGGGAGGCGGCCAACTTGGCCTCGGCGGGCGGATCTTTGGTCGCAGGGAGGATCCGCCGCCTAGGATTGACGGTGGCGCTGCACAAGACCGAGGCCGTGTTCTTCCACGGGCCTCGGCAGCGCCAACCACCAGACGCCCACATCTTCGTGGAGGGCGTCCGAATCGAGGTGAAGGCCCAGATGAAATATCTGGGCCTTGTACTCGACAGCAGGTGGCGTTTCGGCCCGCATTTTAGCGGGCTATCGACGCGCCTGCTGAAGACTGCGGGCGCCCTCTCGTGGCTGCTCCCCAACTTGGGGGGGCCCAGCGTGAGATGCCGGCAACTCTACGCCGGCATCTTGAGGAGTATGGCCCTTTACGGGGCCCCTATCTGGGAGGACTCCCTCCACAGGAGGGAGAACGCCGCCGCATTGCGGGCCCCCCAAAGGGTCATAGCCCAGCGGGCGGCGAGGGCCTACCGCACGGTCGGCTTCTCCGCGGCATGTGCTCTGGCCGGCACCCCGCCTTGGGAACTCGAGGCGTGGGTGCTCGCCAGAGTATATGAATGGACGGCGGGGCGAAGGGCGAGAGGAGAACGCCCAGCCCCGGAAGAGCGGGAGGCCGTCCGGCGGGAGGCAAAGGACGCCATAGTCGTCCACTGGACGCGGGACCTCGCCGCCGCAGCCTTCGGCCGCCGAACCCTCGACGCGATTGGGCCGGTCCTGCGAGACTGGCTCGAGCGGTCGCACGGGTTCCTCTCCTTCCGTCTGGTGCAGGTGCTGTCCGGACACGGTTGCTTCGGATCGTACCTGCACCGTATCGGGCGGGAGGAGACGCCGTCGTGTCACGACTGTGGCGCGGCGGAGGACACGGCGCAGCACACTCTCGAGGTGTGCCCGTCGTGGTCCGAGCCGCGCCGCAGTCTCACCGCGGCGATCGGAACGGACCTCTCGCTCCCCGGCTTGGTCAACGCCATGCTAGGGGATGAGGGGTCCTGGGCGGCAGTCGCCTCCTTCTGCGAACACGTCATGTCCCAGAAGGAGGCGGCGGAGCGCGTGCGGGAGGAAGACCCTCTCGCGGCGCCGCTCCGAAGGCGGAGGAGGGGTCGAAGAAGACGTCAGTATGACAGTCATCTCCGACTCCTCCCAGGTGGAAGCCAGCAGGCGACGGGTGCGGGGGCACCCTCGCCTGTATTGCACAGACTTCCACCAGTGCCGGACGGGAATGGCCAGGTGTTCCCGGCCATTCCCGTAGCCCCCCAGACGGGGGGACATGCGGGGCCCGCCAGTTAGGCGGGCATGCGCCGGGGGGGTTGTGGATGCAAAGGCTGAGCCGGATTCCCATGACCTCCCCATCAAGGCGATGAGGGAACACCGCTGAGTTTTAGTGGGTATACTGCCACCCTGGCAGGGAGTCCCACATACTCCGTCTCTTCCCCCGACGAGCGGAGATGCGTAACGTCATTTCTCAGCGAAAAAAAAAAAAAAAAAAAAAAAAAAAAAAAGGCAGTCGCTCCATGTAAAATACTGGTATTCAGCTGCATCCGGTTAGACTGGAAGCCGACCCCAATATAGTTGGGAAAAGGCTAGGCAGATGATCCAGCAATAGTCCTACACCAACCGGGTCCAGGTAGTTGTGTACATTTGTGGGTGCACTTGCACAGTGCATACATGGATAATCGCTGGTTGGTGCTACACCATTTCGAAACGAACGGACCTCTGCGAGTTAACTTCGGGCCCTCGTACGCCTTCCAAAGGTCCGAGACCCCAGAGTCCCGAGAAAAGTAAAAAACGAATTTTAATATCATATTTTCTAATTTACTTACCGTGTTCGTACATGAGGTCAGGCAGTTGGAAGTTATATAAAGCTATGTACTCCGCCTCGCTGAAACACATCTTGCAAAACATATCTGTCAAAGATTTGTCCTCTTTTTCGGAAAACACGACACATCTTCCAGAAAAACGGGCCAGGACCATGTATAAAAACCTAAAACATAACGATTATTTTTATACTAAATTAAAGTAGATACTATACTGATTTACGTAGATATCCGCTGATTTATATGAAGACAGATTATAAAATACTAGCAGCGCCCCGCAGTTTTACCCGCGTAAATATCGATCCCGTGGGAATATCGGGATAAAAAGTAGCCTATATGTTAATCCAGGGTGTCAGCTACCTCCATACCAAATTTTAGCAAAATTGGTCCAGCCGTTTGAGAGCCGTTTGAGCACGTATTCAATGCGAAAAGCAACAATAAAGATGAAAAAAAACGCCGAAAAAAACACGTTTGTTGTATGAGAGCCCCCCTTAAATATTTATTTTATTTTGTTTTTAGTATTTGTTGTTATAGCGGCAACAGAAATACATCATCTGTGAAAATTTCAACTGTCTAGCTACCGCGGTTCTTGTGATACAGCCTGGTGACAGACAGACGGACGGACGGACAGCGAAGTCTTAGTAATAGGGTTCCGTTTTTACCCTTTGGGTACGGAACCCTAAAAAGACATACATATCGACACCTATCCTAAATTAGTGGCATTTTTAAAAAGTGACTCATCTGGTGATCAACAAAAAAAAAATCGCAACGGAAAGTGTATTAGACAGCCTATGGGTGCTAATAAAATTGGCAGTATCCCACGAGAAATAGCAACATTTCTTGAACTTCCAGAACCCCTGTTGTACACGGGTCATTGTTTCCGACGAACTTCAGCCACACTTTTGGCCGATTCAGGAGTTTATCTCCTGTCCCTTAAGCGCCATGGAGGCTGGAAGTCCAATGCGGTTGTAGAGGGATACATAAATTATTCCATCCAAAATAAGTCTAAAATATGTAAAGGCATCGTAGGAGCCATTACACTGAAAGAGCCTCAGTCAGATCCTTGGACTGGCCCTTCTACATCAAAAATGAGCCGTTACGAAACACCTAACCATCGCCCTCTCTCGCCAACATTTACGCCCAGATAGTTTACTGAAAAACAGTACACAAGTCACTAACACCAACATTACAGTACTTATCAAAAATATTACACTCAACTTAAGTAACTGTAGCAACCTTAGTTTCTATTTTTCTTAATTATACCTTAGTATTATTTGTTATAATTTAAAGATTATTCTGTAATAGTTACCTATCATAATGTAGTAGTTAATTTACCTAAACTGAAATAAAAGTATCTTGTGATTGTAATTTTTTTTTTGCATTTAGTCATTTCGTCGCTGAGGTAGGATGAAAAGTTACGTGTTGCACTCGAGTGCTCCTTGCACTCGAGTGCAACACGTAACTTTTGTATAACAAATAACTATTATTATGGTAACGGCCTGACTGAAGTGGTCGATAGTTCGAATAAAGGCAGGCGCTATATTTTCTGTAATTTATTTCACCACCTCTCAAAATCGGTGACGGAAAAAATCGTGAGAAAACCGGAATGTCCTAGGACCAATAATTCGAACCCGCCCTGGGCCCGCATGCGGTGCGCGTGCAAGCATGTGTGGCTTGCACTTTGCTACAGCACGCAGATTTCTTCCGAAGTTCAAGATGCATCTTGCACCTTTAAAGTTTCATACGAGACGTACCTGTGTGTCAATCCATAGCCGTAGTCGCTGCCTTTTTGCAGTATCTCTTTGCAGCGAGTGGGAGTCCGACAATTAGGATGAGATCTTCTATTCAATCGTATGAAAGAAGAAGGCTGCCCCAAAGATGCTATGCAGGCATCTAAAATAATTACGTCACATTACATAAAAAGGAATAACAAACCTATACAAATAAATTAGAGTTAAGGTTTGACGTCATCACGTCAATGCCGGCTGTCGCTGAAAACCAGCGCTTGAACTCTGTCTCGCATAGGGTCGTAGGTCTCAGCATTATGCTGATCGATGGCCGTTTTGCGTGGATGTGACACATATTTCCCCCCAATTTGTTATTTTTGTGTTTGTGTTGTTTCTCTGCGTCATGTTTACCTACCGCAAATAAACGTATTTTCTAACCCCCTTACTAATAAACGTTGTATAGCGTCTGTATAGTTACACAACGCTTTGACTGAAAGAAAGAAATCGGAGTGTAACTATTCATCTGATATAATACGTTTATTAGTAA
This sequence comes from Oligia fasciuncula, assembly GCA_963082905.1. Classification (NCBI taxonomy): domain Eukaryota; kingdom Metazoa; phylum Arthropoda; class Insecta; order Lepidoptera; family Noctuidae; genus Oligia; species Oligia fasciuncula. Next base: position 38,955 of record CAUJBL010000002.1, on the reverse strand, counting down.
GGGGGTTATTTTCTAAGAAGCTCCCGTTGCGTAGCTATATCAAGGGGATGATGCAGAAAGGCTCGTTTCGTGAAAAGGTTCGTTTAACAGGAAAAACCTTTTGGCGTAACGACCTCGGGAACTAGTATCTTCCCTCGATGACGTCGTGATATTATTTTTAAATAAGAATATTTTTTGGAATTGAAATTTTATGATGAGTTTCGCAAAAGGTCGCTTGCATTGAAGGTCTTTCCAACCTTCGCCACATTTTATAAAATCATTCTACAGTATTATTCTAGTTCTAGATTTTTAGGGTTCCATACCAAAGGGGTGCCTAGGGGACCCTATTACTAAGGCTAAAGCAGCCCGGAGTTTGGAATTTGGTGGGGCGATACCCCCATGCCTCAGAAAGCACTTGGTCCTGCGCCTGATCTCTCTCCGGTCATGTCGGATTGCCGTCCATTTGGACTGTGAAATTGAGGGAAGTGTGTGTGCAGACACAGATGCACTCCCTGTGCATCTGTGTCTGCGGCTCTGCGCACACACTTGTGCACTATAATATCTCCGGCGCCGAAGGTTAGTCTCCGTTGAGATAGGCCGCTATGGCCGAAAACGGTCTGGAGGACTATATACTATAAGGTTCCGCTGTCCGTCCGTCCGTTTGTCTGTCACAGGGCTGTATCTTTTGAACCGTAATAGGCAGACGCTTGAAAGGGGATTGATGATTGTAATATGGAGCCTGGCATACTTACTGATAATATAGAAGAAAATACACTTATTTAGCAAAGACTAAAAGGCATACAGGGATAGGTACACATCAGATAAAAACAAATAAAAAGAGTGAAAAGTCCGTTGTAAGAAATTAGTAGGAAAGTGTGCTTCACGGCTGCGCCAAAAAGGGGTTCAGCAAAAAATGTTAGACAACTAGTGCCTGACGCTGGTTTTCAACTGGACCCGAAGTGTGAGGTGACGGATGTAAATCAGTTTCACCCTGTAACGTGACGTGTGTATGCATACTCAAATAAAAAAATAAAATTCAGATAAAAATAGTAACAAATACGAAAATAAATAATGTAATATTCAGTTGTTTTTGTTTTGTTTTGTAATGTTAGCCACATTGCAAAACAAAAACGACTGATAAATAAATGAAACGGACGCATGATAGAACTTCCTGTTAAATATTGTATGATGGTACGAAACCATTCGTGTGCGAGTACGACTCGCACTTGACCGGTTTTTTATTGGTAGGTACTGGTACCTGTAGAAGATAAGCAAAGTAGACTTTACCTGATTCGCTGGGTGAAGGAACATTATTTTGGACGCTAATCACACTAAAGTAATAGTTCCCCCATCTGCCATAAATGTTCTCTAACTTTTCTTGAGTATATACAGGCGTTTGCATCAGCATATCTAAATTGAATTCATCCACAGGCGATGACCACGTTGTTGCGTTGTAAAATAGTCGTGTCACTAAAAAAAATACCTTAGATAATAATTTGAAATTACACAATAACTATTGGTTCGCTAACTTAATAATTCCGAAACACAACTTTATAATCTCGGACAGATTTTTGCGATATGTATTTCAAATCAATTCAAAATATTTTATCACTCATAACACATGGTCTGTTTCAAGAGTATCTGATGAAAATGTAAACATCGGAGGTTATTCAATGTTTTTTTTAATGGTGATATATAAAGTTAAAACCATATAAATAGGTACAGATGAATGTGTTAGGTATATATATGTTACAGCCAAAGTAATAAATCCAGATATTATATATAATAACTAGCCATTATTTATAATGTCTACTCAATTTAGATAAAGTGATAATTGACACAGAATTAATCACATTATCTAGCAATTTTTAACCGACTTCAAAAAAGGAGGAGGTTTCTCAATTCGACCGTAATATATATATATATATTTTCAACACACTTGCTCGTAAAGTGGCTCTTATTGAACCGCTTTTAGGTCCATAATGGAGTGTATTACGAACGCGTGCTTTTCTTTAGTTTAATCCACATGTTCTGTAATACCACAGATAACTATTTACTAGTCGGAGACGCGCGCTTTTTTAATCTCATCAAACCCTGCGTTCCGAATTGGGAAATAATCGATGTGTTCCGAATTGGGAAATAACCGAATTAGCGTGAGCGCGATAACGATAACGATGTCCCGTGAATCGTCATAGATGACGTCATGACATTCGCCATCTTGCGATATTGCCGACCATGCCCTAGAATAATATCACCGTGAGCGCTGTCAAAAATGACTGTGTGTGTATGAGGTTGTGTCAGTGTGTGTTTTGTTTTGAGTTGCATCATCTTTAAATTAAACTAACGTGGCATTTTTGAAATTGTGCTTCTGGCTGACAGTCGCCACCTAACCAAAGAAGAAGAACTGAAGGAGAAATGTGGTGTTTATACAAAGAAATACTGTAATAATATCTTTTTTACATTGTGTAAGCACTGTCATGTGAGCGCGTTCACGAGTGTTCCGAATTGTTGCCAGCTCTCAGCAGTCATAATAGTAATATCTAAATCGGAACGCATCGCGCATGTGAGATGATGCATGGACGTAATATTACGTCCATGGAGATAATGTGAGCGATTAAGCTAATTCGGAAAGCGCCCAAAGAGACTTCATGCCGAAAGAAAAAATCCGCGGGCTATATTTCTTTTTTTTTTTTAATAGTCTGTATTGTCCTTGGTCGCAAAATGAACTCGCAGGGGACCACAGACAATTTAAGGTGAATGCGCAGTGGTAGACCGCGAAATTCTTAGGTTTTTTGCAATTTTCAGGTTTGTGTTTATTATATTTTTTCTATAGGCTGTTTAGAGGTTTTGTGTGTGCCATAGATTAATATATTTAAAATGAGTCAATGTTGCGCGCGCATCGCGGCGCAGTGCGGGAAAACAAAACCAGCGCGCCATTTTCCATACAAGTTAATATTTAACAATACAAGTCTGTTTTTTTTCCTCGCAAGTGTGTTGAAAAACGTGTGCATTAATCAATATAGCACACATGTATCATAATGTACTATTATGTGTGTTCGCGGATAACTTCGTCGTTTATGAACCGATTTTGATTATTCTTTTTTTGTTGGAAAGGAGATATGCCAAGGGTGGTGCCATGATAAGGAAACCAGGATCTGATGATGGCATCCCAGTGAAATCGAGGGGAACTTTCGAAAATCGTAGGAGCGACTAGTGCGTTTGTTCATTTTTTCAATAAGTATTTTAAAGCATTACAATTTAATGAAGGCCTGGAGTCGATCTGATGATGGAGCCGAAAGACAGTCGAGGGGACTCCTCAACGATTTACAGCAGTTACCTTGTGTTTGGGCTTGACTAATTTGTATTGATGTGAACTTTACACCTACATGGGTTGTGACTGTCATTAGGGGTCTGATGATGAAGACGAAGGACAGTTAAGGGAACTCCTCAACAGTTTACAGTAGGTACCTACCTTGTGTTTGGAATTAATTCATTTATATTGATGAGAACTGTAATGGCAAAGGAAACATTTCATGTGATAAATAAATAAAATAAATAAAAACTTTGCACCCATATGGGTTATAAGTGCTATTACGGGTCTGATGATGGAGACCATAGATAGTCGAGAGAATTCCTCAACGATTTACAGCAGTTACCTTTTGTTGGGCTTACTTGATTACTTCATACGGTTCAATATGCCAAAATGTTCAGTTTGTACAAAAATAATATTGTAGTTTTACATAGTACGACCACTACCTAGTTTTACATAGTACGACCACTACCTACTAGTCATGCTGATGCGTCAATTTGGAACCGAATTTAAGTTGCGTTATCGCGACATTTCTAGCAATGCTCTTTCGTCGTGTGGCCTACTCAATAATGAAATTAACTTGAGCATTTGCTCTCGGAAATCATCATTTGGTAAAGTGGAGCTGATGATGAAGACCACAGACCTAAATATTTCACGGGTTGCGATTCGATTACTTTAATATGGTTGCTAAGCAATTTATGCTCGTTACAATGCGTATAGTGAAGTGGAGCTGATGGTGACTTCTCAATCAGCTCCAGTTCTCCTGGTTCTTACTAGGAGAACTCCTCAACAATTAACGTCCCTGCATCGGGAAAAGCAATATTTTGTAAAAGGTGATGAGCAGTTGACATTAGGCTTTTGTAACTTAAATAAATTACAAACTGACCCACTAAAAAGTGAAAAATAAAAACTTTTTTCCAAAAAAAAACAACCGACTTCCAAAAAACACTTTAAAGTGAAAAATAACTTTAATTTCGGAAGTCGGTGGCAAAAAACTAAAATACAAATCCAAAGACACCGACTTCCGAAAATAAAGTTATTTTTCACTTTAAAGTGTTTTTTGGAATTCGGTTGTTTTTTTTTTGTAAAAAAGGTTTTTTTTAAGAATTAAAATAACATTGTCATAGATAATAATTTTACGTTAATTAACATTGTTATAAAGTTATTTAACTTTAATTTATAAAGTAAATTTAAAGCTCACTAGCCATAAAACAAAATTTAAAAAAACACAGAGAAAAGTATTTGGTATCACTCTTTACATACTACAATAATATATTTTTTTAAATGAACTGACATGAATTAACTAGGTAGTAATAAACGTTTCTTTGCAGACAGTGAACTGATTCCTTGCGTAAAGTTGATTTAGAATCCCATGCTCAGTGCCTAACTTTTACATTCCTTCTGTCTTCTGAGAAATTATGACAGCCATAATGTTTTTCTATCATCGGCTTTGACGCGGTCTACATCAGGAATTTTCACCACTACATTATCGCCTGTATTAGCAGCAGGATATTTTACCGAAGATAGAGCTAACATTTTATCTGCTTGCTTTTTCAGAGATTGTCCAACTAATTTTCTGATATTTCCAATATCTTGTTTCTTTTTATCGAGAGCAATTACTATTTCTTGGTCACTTTGTGTTATATTTGACGGATCTATTGCGTCAGCCACAAAATTGCGGTGATCACCGGGATGAAGAGCGGGAGGGGTAACAAGTCAGTTAGACCGTATTTATTGCTTTGGCTAACTTTGAACCGCTATTTTTTTTTTTTAATTATAATATCGTTTATTTATAAAAATGGTGTAGATTTACAATAACTTATCTTAAAAATTATAAAGAACACAGTTGCTCATTTGCCTGAACTAGGTAGGACCTGTGTTTCAGGCTAGAAAGGTGCTTAGAAATTTAAAATATATAATTAACAACTAAGAAAACTAATTATAAACTAACATTAACTTAAAAGACTAACATGTTTTATTTATAGACAACGAGTAATTCCTCAGTCTCACTGTATGATATGCTAAGTAAAAATTGCAGAATAACCTTTTTACAGTCGTAATTATTTAATTTATACATACTTAATTTCATATTTAATTTATTGTATAGAAATGGGCCTAAAAATGTATAAAATCTGTTTACAAAGACATATTTAGAAGATGCATTTGACTCGCATACAATATCCTTTCGTCTCTTATTAGTACTTTCAATGTTATAGGAGAGCATGGCGTTCTGTTTTAATACCAAGTGCGTTATGAAAAGCTGGCGAACTGTCAGCACGTTACAGGATTTGTATAGCAGATCTGTAGGATAGAGAAAGGGATGGAAGTTTGCTACTTTTAAAATTGCTCTCTGTGCTCTTTCAAGAGGCAGTAAGTAAGTTTTAGGTGCTCCACCCCATGAAGTAATACAGTACTGTATTACAGATTGACCTAGGGCCAAGTAAAATTTGCTCGCAATTTTTATGCTCGCTATTATGAATAATATCCGGATAAACTGATTAATTTATCACATTGTCTAGTCAATTTTGCTTTATATACCTATAATGACCAGTCATTATGTATAATAGCTATTTAATCACTATGACTGTAACATATATATCCCTTTAGTGACTGATTGCGGAAGAATTTAACCTGAACTGTGTTTACAATTTCCTCAGATATTTTGGAACCGACATTAGGCACTCATGAAACGCCAGAAGCTAGGTGCAAAGTTCCAACTGGTCGTTTCCTATTCGATTCCTGAAAATTACCAGCAACATTTTGTAATAGGTACAGTCAACAAAAGAGAAAAGTATGCAGGATCGTCGGATATAGTTGAAGTTTAGTAAGAAACCGATAGATGTTGTCGACTGAAATTTAATTTGATAAATGAGCTGTTTGTTTTCTATTAATTAATAAAATAAAATTGTATTCGAGAACATCCATAGGTTTCTTACTAAACATCAACTGTATCCGACGATCCTTCATACTTATCTCTTTTGTTGACTGTACCTTCTAAGGTAATTCCTAAGAATAAAGACTGTACATATATTGATTGTACCTAGTACCTAAAACATAAAGAAAAATACATTACTTCTTTCAAGCCGCTCGAGTGCTGGCACATTTTCATATTGTTTTACCTTATGGTGAAAATAGTTATTCAGTACGTCGTTCTTTACAAGTAGTTCTTCCAAACGGTAACGTGTGTCTGTAGGGATAAATGCTCGTTTTTGTTGCAAAACTTGCCTCAAATTCACTGCAAAAAAAAAATGTTACATTAGTTTCTTCTTAGTCTATCTTGCTTTAGTAGGACACCAGTCTGTGGCGGCGCAACAGTGTCCAAAATGTATGCAGCTATGGAGGGTTCCTCACCTTTTTTTTCGGGAGGGAACCTTCATAAGGCGCCCGGGGATAAGTCTGGGGATCGTGAGATTTTATCTCTCTAACACACACATGGAAGGGAGCATCGTTACCTCTGAAAAGAGATCCCCTCTGTGCAACGCCTTTTAGGACACATCCCTGGGGAGATTTTAAAGGGGTCTTCTCATAACCTAACTGTGCAAGCCGGTGTCCGCTTGGTTGCTCAACCAACCATACTTATTTGATAGCGCTACCATGGTTGCCTAGTGAGATAGCCTTAGGGCATTTGTACCGGATAATAAATATCAATTATTTTGTAATTTCACAACTGCACCTTCAATCTATGTTAATACCTCTATTTCTGGCTACAAATTTGAAAAGTCCTGACAGAAAGCCGGAAGTTTGCGAAAAGTCCAGATATTTTAGGTACATGTTAAATCTTTCTTTTTTCATTACTCGTTTACACTTTTATAGCTTCTTAATATTCCCCTACATAGAAAAGTCCGGACGAAATTCCGGACGCGGGTACAGCAAGCCGGACATGGCTGGTAATCGTACTCCCAGAGCACCTACTGAACGGTATCAAAGATTACGAGTGAACTGACAACGAACGAAATCCAACGACTCATCATAATATACCTACCTACTCACTAGAATTTTATTACGAAAACATTAGGATGTCTCGTTCCTGTTAACTGTTAATACAAACAGAGCACACAGATACGCGAGTGAAGCCATAAGGCTCATCCGGGGCTACCGCTCGATCTCTGGCGAGGCGGCAAGCCTCATTGCCGGACTGCCGCCATGATGAATTCGTCAATAACGCATCCAGAGATAACTTTTTTTAAATTACCTGGAAACTCTGAAAGGTAAGACTTTAAGATAATTTTACTTACTAGTAGGTAGGTACATAATGTGTGTCTTTTTAATGGATAAGTACTTTCTTTTATCTCCCGAAAAAAAAGATGTCTGGATTAATAGATAAAGTGAATAGAGTAAAGGAAAGTGAAATAGGTAGTTATATGCGGTTCATGAATCATTATACGGTAGGTGCGCTTGTGTTAAAACCTCGGGGCATGTGTGTTTTGTTTTGTTAGTTTGTATAATTCAAAGTAAAGACGTGGTTTTTGTACTGTGTGTATGAATTATTTATGTACACACAGTAAAATACACTAACAAAACTAAATGGAAACACAAAGTAGGCAAATGTAATTAAAATGCTGGAGGCGGGCAGCCCTATCGCATGTTTACGTACCGCGCGACTGTAGGTATTTATTTCAAGGTTACGGCCGAGTTACAATACTGTATGATCTTTATACTGTGCTCCGGGCGTCGGGAGCCGCGTGACGACTCCCGGCCACCGTAGGCGCGGGCCTGCGGGCGGAGAGTAATGGGTAGCTCACCGTCCGATCAGGACCAGGCCCGTGCCGGACGGTGCGTACGTGTTCCACGCGCGCCTCAAAGAGACGTCAGCATCGAGGAGGGGCCCCATAGGGCCGAAGCCTGCCGGGTCAGCGGGATTGTCCGAAAGGGTTACCGCTGGCCAGGAACATAAAGGGCTAAGGAAGGAACACGGGTGGGTTTTAGTCAGTAAGAGTCTGACACTCCCTTCCGCTCCACCCAGAGCGGGAGGGGTCATTTGATGATTTCCCATCCACAAAAAAAAAAAAACAAGCCGCGGGTACCTACATAACTGAGACCTACTTATCCTTACTAGTATTTTACCTTTTCACGCCTAAACCAATGAACCGATTTAGAAAAAAAAAATAATTGGCAGCGAAATAGATTGCATCCCGAGGACCATTCAGTACACCCTTGTTCAAACTTACCGTCTATCAAAAATAATCCAAAGTGCAAGTTTAAATCCACGTAATATTTATTTCTAGTACAAAAATCTATCACCACTTCTAATGCACTTAAGTAACGGTCAAAATCCGTTTTCCTTGGTAAATCCTGAATAATCTTTCTGTGTGCATCGTCAGCAACAACACTGTTCATAAAATAAAATATCGTCATTAAAAAAACCAATATGGAAATCAACTTAGACGGGCGTAACGAAGTAATCGACATTAGATCTTTCATCGCGGATTTTTTATCGCAAAATTTAACCGCGAAGATGTTTCAACACCTGGATTCGAATGAATACTGGCCGCATTTTCTTCGGAGCTATTGTTTTATCTAGTGATAAGGATGACAAAATAAAGACGGACGACCACTTGTTTTCCTCGAATTGTTTTGCACCCACACATTTTTCTGTTAAACCCCGCGTAGGTAGGTACCTACTTACACAGTTTTTACTTGCCTCGACAATTGGATCATATTAAATTTTCGCCTAATTGGACATATTTTTTCTTAGGAACTTTATTGGCTATAGGACATGGATATTAGTGTCCTATTGTTTGTGGAACAGCACCATACTAACAACAAACAAATAACCGAACATCACTCATTGCACCTACAATACAATACTTGCAACAAAAATAAACTGAACAGAATGAGTCAGGCGTTTACACAATAATATCTAAGGGGGATTTAAAAAACCTCCGCTTCAAAAATAAAGGAACTTGTCTATATTGAAATGTATTGCGGCTCTTGGTAAATTATAGCAGAAATTATTTGATATGATTATGTTTTTATCATATTTCTTTCTTTCTTTTCTTTTTTTTTTTAAAAAAAACGTCAACACAACATTTGGTACTACGTGGCAACACCAGCTCTGAAGAACATGGCGGAGACAGAATAAAAACGCATTTGTCGTAATCGTAACTGACTGTATCTTGTATTGTATTATTTATAACTTCCTTGAACCACCTCTTGTACAGAACATGGTGTCAGGTTAAAACGCTTACTGGGAGAAACCTTAGTGGAAAAAACCTTACTGGAAGAAAATGGAGGGAATAAAGCCGCCAACTGGTTTGGTCATGTCGGGCGATGGGGCAAACTGGCCCAGATTTAAACAGCAGTTCCAGCTGTACCTGGAAGTAGTGGGACTGTCAGACGCCACGGAAGAAAGAAAAATTGCTGTATTGTATTGAGGGTGAGCAAGTAGACAGATTCATCACAAAGCTAAAGGTTCAAGCTAAACAATGCGACTTCAAAGATCAAGAGGGGTGGGGTAACCCTGAGCTTCCCGGCCCAGCCGCCGCGGGAGACGCTCCGGGCGTCGGGAGCCGCGTGACGACTCCCGGCCACCGTAGGCGCGGGCCTGTGGGCGGAGAGTAATGGGTAACTCATCGTCCGATCAGGACCAGGCCCGTACCGGACGGCGCGTACGTGTTCCACGCGCGCCTTAAAGAGATGTCAGCATCGAGGAGGGGCCCCATAGGGCCGAAGCCTGCCAGGTTAGTCAGCGGGATTGTCCGAAAGGGTTATCGCTGGCCCGGAACATAAAGGGCTAAGGAAGGAACATGGGTGGGTTTTAGTCAGTAAGAGTCTGACACTCCCTTCCGCTCCACCCAGAGCGGGAGGGGTCATTTGAAGATTTCCCATCCGAAAAAAAAAAAGTGTTGGAGTATAGTCCATCTGAATTGTTGATGAGTAGGTTGTTAAGAACTAATTTACCTTGTTCACAGCAATTATTAAAACCGTACCACTAAATGTTAAAGAGCAATTGATGTTAACCAAAGAAAAATCTATGACCATATATAATAAAACTGCAAAGGAAAAATAGATATAATAAGTCTTTCATTAATGTATGCCTAAAGGGGGTCAAATAAAGCAATGCAATAGCAATGTCCTTCGAAATGCTACCGATTGCGATTTAAATGGTTACGCAATTGGCGTGATGATCAGATAAGTAGTATATAGGTAAATAGATATAGTTAACCCCACCAAGTGTCAGGCTATCATAGTAGGCAGCCCCTACAGCATGAGGAAGCTGAATGGATTGACTGTGCCACCTGTAATCTTCGACAAGTCAGTCATCCCGTTTAGCTCTGATGTTAAGAATCTTGGTTTGCATGTCGACACTTGTCTTGACTGGCGAAAGCAAGTCACGACTGTAAGTAATAAAGTCACCGGAACGTTGCGGTCACTCCATCGGTTGAAAAACCTTCTTCTTTCACACTTAAAGGCAATGCTTGTACAGTCCCTAATATTTCCCATAATTGACTATGGTGATGTGTGTTACTATGACCTGAATGCAGATCTCCTCAATAAACTTGACCGTCTTCTGAATAACTGCATTCGATTCGTTTTCAATCTTCGTAAGTATGACCATGTATCCGAGCATCGGCTGCTTTTAAGAGGGTTACCCATTCGCCAGCGCAGAGAGTTGAGGGCTCTGAATACATTGTTCTCTATTCTCGATAATCCCACTGCTCCTTCTTAAATGACTTCCCAAATTCAATATTTAATAATAATAATAATAATTCATTTATCACTCCTGAAATTACAAATTTCTCTTAATCTATTTACAAATCATGGCAATGAATACATATTTATAAGAGATTACGTTGACGACTATACTAGTATAAACTGTGTCACAGTCGTCAGCGTCTTCCACACTTATTTATTAAAACCACAATTCATTGTTTTAAGCACAATATCTGTAATATTGATGAAATGGAGTGATTGTAATAAAAAAATGAAACCAATAAAAAAATAAAATAAAACTTACAGGGAAAACAAACTATTCAGAATAAGTAGGTACGTTACCACAATGATGAGTGAAGAATGTGTGAGTAGTGTGATAAGGAGTGAGGGTGTGTAATGTGTGTGAGGGTGTGCATGTAAAGTAGGTGTAAAGGAGTTGGTGTCTTTCTTTAAACATGTTTAACTTTTAGTAATCTCTTCAGTCTCATTATAGTTTAGTCGTTATTTATGTTATTTATGCTCTGTCCATGCTAAAAATCTTCGTTCCACTAACAATCGTCTTCTACGATGTCCTTCTCATCGTTCTGGCTTCATTCATTCTTCTTTCTTTGTCCAGGCGGTCTTTCTGTGGAATGCGCTCCCTCTGAATATCAGGACGGCAACCAGTCGGTTATCTTTTAAAGTGAAGGCACGTGAACATATCCGTCAAAAGTTGGCTGTAGCATCTCAGCGCTGATTTGCTGGTTTCGTTTTCTCCTCTACCGATAATTTTTTTCTCCTCGCAGTTCATTTTGTTTATATGTATGTATGTATGTATCTATCTATCTATGTATTAGTATTTATTCTTGTATTTTATAAGTAGTCATTTCCTAGCTATTTATCCCGTATGTTGCACCTGCCATGTTTGGTCTCTGCATCACCCTAGGTTGACTGGTAGAAAATGCCTCAGGCATTAAGTCCGCCTTTGTAGAGTATTTCTTTTACTTGTGCATAAAGTTTTAATAAATAAATATAGAGGAAAAATAAATCTTTTACTTTGGGGGATAATGTAATAATGCAAAATGCAACAAATAAAGAATGGTATGTAGGGAAATTTATTGGTGAAGCTGATGGTCCTAGATCTTTCATTGTAAAAAATGATAAGGTAATTTGGTGAGGAGAAATGAAAGACATATTAGACCAAGTAAAAATAAGTTTATTGTTAAACATGACAGTGTACCTGATGAGTTGCTTGAAAGTCAAGCAGAGGATAGCGGGCAAGGACATCAAATTAATGTATCAGATAGTATTAATGATAATGTTGCGTTTTTTTGTAGATCTTGGACAGCCATTAAGTACATCATCGACTTATCATATACTTAAATAGAATTTTTATAATGAACGGATTGATTTCATCTGCATCTGAACGTAGTAGTTAGCTTGTGTAGAACGCCTTACTCTAAATAACTTTACCGTCTATCATAAATCATAATCAATCCAAACTGCAGGTTCAAATCCACGTACAGTCACGAGCACTAATATGTCAACACTTGGCAACTTTCAATTGCGATTTTTTCGTGAAATAACGAATGCAACGTTGAAATACGACACTTTACATAAACCTATGGGTTCGAATATACTATGTTCGTAATAACATAAAATTTCATTCAAAATTAAAGCAGAAAATCGCCTTTGAATAAAACCAAGTGTATACATACTTATGCTCGTGACTGTACCTAACTAATGTTCATGTATCATACAAAAATCTACTGCCTTTTCCATTCCATTTAAAAATACTACCACTTAAATAACGGTCAAAATCCGTTGCCGCTAGTAATTCTGAGGAATCTCGTTAGCAACCTGTTCGATAAATAATAATCTGTATTAAAAAAAATACCAAAACTGAAATGAATTTACTCGGCTGTGTAACGACTTAATAAATTGACACTTTCATCGCGGAATTTTCATCTCACATGGCCCTCGGGCTTCGTGAGGGTTTTGGGGTGCTCGCTCACCTTGGGAGCTTGAATAACAATTATGCTGAAGAATAGGTCATGCAAACCCTCGCGCTTCGTGAGGGTCACAATGACACTATCTGATGGTTCCCTACGTTCTCTAAGGCTGACCGCAAAAAAAAACATAAGGCTCGCCCCCGACGCGTTTTATCGGTCGATAATATCGCATGCGTTATTGCGATAAGTACCTGTTTTCGGTACATTTTGTGTTAGAGAGCCTTAAACCACGAAAATTTTTCAACATCTCAATTCCTCTTAGTGCTATTGTTTTTTAAGTGATGAGATTGGGAAAACAAAACGGACAACCATTAATGTTCCCCAAATTGGTTCCACACGATTTTCTTCTATACGTATGTACAGACGCCAATACATCATGCTACTACAATCTGTCAAATTTCTTTAAGGCCTAAAACATACACAAGCGACGTAAGGCAGCAGGCGTGGAACAGGCGTGGCGCAGGCGTGCGCCGCTTCAAAACGATTTCATACAAAATGTATGCAGGCGACGTTTTTGAATTATACTGAAGCGACGCGGCGCAGACACGCCGTTTCGTTGCCTGCGCCGCGTCGCTAGCAGTCGGTTCTCGTGAGTCACGCAAGGAGCACGTCGCTTGTGATACGGTATACATCTTATCGCACCAAAGTCAGCCTATAAAATGCCGCATCTGAACGTTTCTTGCCTGTTCCAGGCCTCTTCTGATATAATTCAAATCGCGTCTGCGCCGTATCTGTCCCACGCCTGCGCTGCGCCTGCCCCGTGCCTTCGCCTTACGTCGCTTGTGTGTGTTTTAGGCCTAATAGAATTGCAACTTTATCGCTAAAGCATAAGGTTCAAAGTGGATTGGGAAATTTTTACAGTTTCGGGTAGCTAGATGGCATCTGTACTTACATATTTTGACAATGAATCTATCAGATGCCATATTACACTATCGTCTATATATAGTGGTCAGATTATATTCGGGTCATAAACAGGCTAACGACCCCAACATAGATGGGAAAAGGCTACGCAAATTGATAGAATGCTCAGATTATTTCCTAGAAACTTATCTACTATATTGATTATCACGAAAATCGATTCGGTTATTCACTTTATTCTTTCACTTGACACATTATACAGTGTGAGTCTTCATAACGTGCACATATCGAAATGAGGGAAACTAAGCTTAATTTTATCGACGGAAAAATATTTAAAAAAATCTAAAAAAAAAATGTTTGTATTAATAATAATAATAATTTGTAATAATTGTAAAATTACTCAATAAAAGCCCCGATTACCTACCCTTTTTATTATTACTTTAAATTATTCTCCATCGTATCAGATTTCCAAACGTAAAAATACCATGTTTATAACTCAATCTCAACATTTCCTATCAACTGTTAAAGAAAGGCCTTGCTATTTTATTTATTTATTTTATTTTATTCTGTTCGGGAAACTTACAGCACCACACACCACCACCACACCACCACCACCACCATCACCACCACCACCATCACCACCACCACCATACTTATCACCATACTTTAGCAGGTAAAGATCCTTTTAAATATTTTTTTATTTTTTCAAATATTTTTCCGTCGATAAAATTAAGCTATCTTTCCCTCATTTCGTTATGTGCACATTATGAAGACTCACATTGTATTTTTTTTTATTTGTTTACTACATACATACGCTACCATTACAGTTTCCCAATTCGGTAGTGTGTAGTTAACTAACAGTTCATGGAATAATTTACAACATAAGATTTACAAATTACAAAGATATCACGTGTAACTTCTACCTTTGCGAACTCGCTCAGTGAACATGAGAAAATATCTATTCTGTCAGCAACCAAATTTAGTGTGCGCATTGTGCGCGTCAGAGGGACGTTATCAAACAGTTTAGTTCGACCGCGCGGCACTGCGAACAAGTTGGGCCGTCGTCGGCGACACACGTAACCATCCGGCACACACAAGCCTATCCCCTGTAGCAAACCCGGATTATTTATGTTACCCCGGAACACTCCAAGGATATACGACGCCAGTGCTAGATCCCTCCTTGTTTCCAACTTGTTGTATCCCACCATGCCCAGCACAAACAAGGTTGGATACATCAAGGGGTAAAAATTATATACTCCATACCGCCTTAGGTATATGTATCACTTATACTTGTTCTGTATGCGCTCCAACATCAGACTATATTTAGTCTCATGTGGGGCAAATACTGCCGCATTACCCTCCAACTGACTCCTTATTAGAGCGTCATACAATGCCGAAATGGCTTTAATATTTGTGAAATCTGCCGCTCTGTAAATCAACTCAACAAATCCTAGTCGCTTGTATGCCTTTTTACAGACACTGATAATATGCTCCCGGAATCTCAATTGAGTATCCGTTAATTGAGTATACGAACACCAAGGTCTCGTACTGCCTCCTCCCTTTTCATCGGCACATCGTTCACTTTGTAGTTGTGGTGGAGACCACTCCACCACAGCTACAAAGTGTACGGTGTGTAATTCTAATGTTAGAATTGAACATTTCCTAACATTGAATTGCAGTTTGTTCTTTCAACTCCACTCAACTACTTTAATCAATGTCTTGCTGAAGGCGGTGACAGTCGTCCTCGTTTTCGATAGCAAGCAGCAACTTGAGGTCATCTGCAAATAGCAGACACCTGGCATCTTTTATTACGTCAGGCAAGTCATTGATAATTATTATGAATTCTAATGGCCCTAAATTGCTACCTTGACTCATTCCTGACCTAGTGAAATAAGGCTGCGATCGGAATCCACATTACTCTACATACTGTTTTTCTGCCCCTCAATATAGCTCGCAAAGAATTGGAGCAATTTAGGTGTGAAGCCAACTTTGATCATAAGACATCGTTCATCCACCAGGTCAAAAGCCTTCTTAAAATCCAAGTAGGCGGCGTCCACCTGCACCCCTGCATCAATATGAGGAACTAACTACGTCATGGCATTCAATAGGTTGCTGGTCATGCTACGCGCAGGTCGGAAGCCATGTTGGGCGTCTGACAGTTGCGATGCTGCATAGTATTTCCGAACCTATAGGTTTATGTAGTATCGTATTTCAACTTTGCATTCGTTATTTCGTGAAAAAATCGCAATTGAAAGTTGCCAAGTGTTGACATATTAGTGCTCGTGACTGTAACGAGCGGCTCTGCTAATACCGAGCGGCAATCTTGCATAATAAATGCCGGAATACCATCCGGACCTGCTGAGCGCTTGGGTTTGAGCCGAGCAAGCGCAGCTCGAACTTGGTCGAGTGTGACTCGTGTATTTTATTTAACTTTGCTTATTATAATACCTGTGCAGTAGCGCAGTAAAATAATTGATTGCCTTGTTTCCTTCGACCTCCGCCCATCCCCTCAACTCCTCCGTACAAATTTTTAGGTATGTAAATAGTTTTAATTTTTTTTTTTTTTGTAATGTAACTACAAATTTACGGTTTTCAGATTTCTTCCTTTCTTTTTCATGACATTGCTTCTTGCCAAACATGAATCTAGGTCAACGGGAAGTACCCTACCTACAGGTTTTGATTTCGGAACATATTTTGATTGCGTTGACTTAGAAGTTTGATTTTTTCACTGCTTCAAGGGACTGCAGCCTTGAGTATATATTTATATTTAATTTCAATTTGATAACTCCACGCATTCCTGAAAAAACCGGGCAAGATCGAGTCGGACTCGCGCACCGAGGGTTCCGTACCATCATATGTTTTTAAATTTTCACCGGCGAGCTACTTACTAGATCTCGTTCAAACCAATTTTCGGTGGAAGTTTACATGGTAATGTACATCATATATTTTTTTTAGTTTTATCATTCTCTTATTTTAGAAGTTACAGGGGGGGGGACACATTTTACCACTTTGGAAGTGTCTCTCGCGCAAACTATTCAGTTGAGAAAAAAATGATATTAGAAACCTCAATATCATTTTTGAAGACCTATTCATAGATACCCGACACGTATGGGTTTGATGAAAAAATTTTTTTTTAGTTTCAGTTCCAAGTATGGGGAACCCCCAAAATTTATTGTTTTTTTTCTATTTTTTTGTGAAAATCTTAATGCGGTTTACAGAATACATCTACTTCCTAAGTTTCAACCGTATAGTTCTTATAGTTTCGGAAAAAAGCGGCTGTGACATACGGACGGATAGACAGACAGACATGACGAATCCATAAGGGTTCCGTTTTTGCCTTTTGACTACGGAACCCTAAAAAGGGTCTTGACCGGCGGACAGACAGACGGAATAATTTTATTTATTTATCAGAAAACAATGGTACATTGTGTTAGTAACAATATTATTTAGCGTATGTTGGTACTTAATAACTAAAACAAGAAATTAACAAAATAAATAATGGATCAGGACCGTACCACTCGCACATGTAGCCTTGTCCAATGCTCCATGAACGAGCAATCCACGTCCATTCTCCCTGCAATAAGCGCATCAGGTATGTTTGCACTTGAGCGTCTGCAAACATACCTGATGCGCTACAAAAGCGTGGCAACCCCATCAACACGCGTTATTGTATAACACGCAGGGCATTGTAAGTCTTCTGCGTATGCTTCATCCATAGGCTGCACGTATAAAAAGACTGACAGTACGACTTAAATAAAGATATTTTTACCTGTGCAGTACAGCGTGCAAACCTACGGACCAGCATATTAGATCTTACTGACAATGCCCTGCATTCCCTTTCAATATCTACATCAGCTGCGGGGTCCTCGGTGACCCAGTGGCCCAGGTAATTAAACTGTGCCACTCTTTTGAGAGCACTACCGTCCAATGTGACCTGAGGTACGTTGTCATAATTCTTCGTACCGGACTTGAACACCATCATTCTTGGTCGTGTTACACCTGGGCCCATGGCCCCCGCATAGCACTTACATACTTTTATTAAACGCCTGAGGGCACTAATCGATGGGCTCAGCAGCACCATATAAAAGGGTTCCGTTTTTCCTTTTGAGTTACGGAACCCTCATAATGCTTTGCCTAGGTCAATTACTCAACTACCCTTCAATAAGTTTTGTGTTGCGTTGCGGAAGTGGTTGTTACAAGAAGTTTTTTATTTGATAGACGAGTTCTTTCAAAAGTGTCCCTCTAAATTTTATACAGTAAAGCACAGATATATTTAACTGATAAATAATTAATATCTTATATGTAATAAAAACTTGTCTTGTACTATTGCATGCTAAATATTAGCCAAATGTGTGTTACTAAACATTTTATTATAAGAACTTCATGTACGGACGCCAGCAGGTCAACCAACCCGAAACTGTCAGATTTTCCCAATCAACCTTGAACCTTATGTTTTAGCAATAAAGTCGAAAATCTATTAAAGAAATCTGACAGATTGTAGTAACTTGATGTGCTGGCGTCTGTACCTACCTACCATATTTGATGCAATAAATGAATTGAATTGAATAAACTCACCATAGAGAGGCAGGTACCTACACACAAGAGGCTGAGATGTGGGATGAAAGCAGTGCACCCCAATTTCAAGTTCCACTCCTTTTTAATGAAAAAATATTTTAAAGGAGGATGGGCGAAATTGTATGTATAGCCCCCAAAGAGAGCAGTAGTAGCTCAGTGGTAATGGACCCAACTAGTATTGTTGAATAAGCAGACAGGCATGCAGTTCACTTTGTGTAATTAATTTCATCACCACTGCTCCCAAATCGGTCAGAGAACCATCGTGATCGCACGTCCAAGAACCAAAAATTCGAAGCCATGTGACATCCACCCACCCGCACTGGGCCCGCGTCCCCCACGCGGGCCCAGTGCGGGTCCTCTTACGGTCCTCTCACAGTGAAAGAACAAATAACATCTATAGAGACCATTATCAGAGAGCAATAACAATAACACACAATAAGTTTCAATAATACATGTAATAAGTCTCTATTATATATCTGAGGGCACTTGAGAGCGCCGCCACTGCCATCGCCGTGAAGTGTACGTCGCACTTCCCATTCATAACATTCAACGACCTCTCGATTTTCCACTCGTTTTCATCCTCTCTCATTTGATTCTCATCGAAATCTCTAGTAGCTATCATCTCCAAGAAACAACCTATTGAAGTTTGGAATTGAACTGGACCTTTGAGCCAGCTGTTGCGCAAAAACTGAGCGTGGCCGAAAAAGCCACAGACAGTAACTGAAACAGTTTAAAGATTTTGAATTATCGCTTCTTAGTATTTTTCAATTAAAATAATGATCGTATCATATTTTCACTTACTCTGCTCATACACGAGGTCAGGCAGTAAAAAGTTATTTAAGGAAATGAATTTCGCCTCGTTGAAACACTTCTTGCAAAACTCATCCACCATAGAATTGTCCCTGATTTCGGAAATCACGTTACATCTTCGAGAAAAACGGGCAATGGCCATTAATAAAATCCTAAAAGAAATACTGATTATTTTATACCGACTGAAATAATGATGCAACCTGAAGTGGCAATGGGCCGGCCATATTAGCTATAGACGTCGTCTGGCGCCCATGTGGTGGTTTGGTCCCTGGGGTGGTCACGGCGTGCTATTTGTTCTGGTGCGCCGGTGATGGGAAGGAGGAGAGAGGAGAGGAGGGTCTGGTGACGGACAGCCGCGGCGGGTTCACGGATGAGTGCTAACGCGTGCCCGTGTTCCCGCCGTAAGCGGCAGAGGAGAACACCGTGGAGTTTTTTGTTTTAGTGGGTTAGAGTCCCACATAACTGCACTATCTCCCCGTGGTGCAGTGCAGAATGCATGAGCATACCTCCACGACAAAAAAAAAGTGGACCGACTATCTTCGCAGGGCGGCTGGTAGCAGCTAGATGAGAGTTGTCGAGAATCGAGCTGAATGGCGGGCAATTGGAGAGGCCTATGTCCAGCAGTGGATTGCTTTAGGCTGCTGATGATGTTGTAGGTATTTACCTAGATTATTATATTATGATGGTGTGTGTGTATGAATACTAATATAATTTTTACATACATAGTTTAAGCGTTTAAGCCCTATATTTTTATCACACAAAGAATGATTTCAATTTAATTTAAACATTTCGAATTTATGGGTAGTTTGCACTTTGCTTCGAAAACGGTAGGCGACAGTTTCATTCCATGGGAGATTCAGTTCCAAAGTGAAAACATTTGTCCACCTAAGTATACTGTATACCTGAGGATTGCAACCCCAAATTCATACGAGTGGGGAAGAGGACTTCTCCGGAAGTCCAAGAATCTTTTCGTATTACGATTATAATTATACAAGACGTACCTGTGTGTCAGCCCATAGCCGAACTGGTTGCCTCCTTGCATCATCTGTTTGCAGCGATAGGGAATCAGGCAGTTAGGCCGAGGGCTTGCTTTTTTATCTACAGGATCAGTAAGCGCCAATAATGCTAAGCATGAATCTAAAGTAATATGTTAGATTAAAATCAATGAAATAATAACTTTAACCTAAGCCAAGGGGATGGTGCAGAAAAACTCGTTTCTTAAAGAAACTTCAGGTGTTCCATATTGAACACCAAGAACTGGAAACCTTACCCTCGATGTAGTTACGATAGTAGAAACATTGTTTACAGCAGATATAGAGAATTTTGCAAAAGGTCGCCTGCATTAAAAGGTTTCATCCTACTTCACATTTTATAAAAACACTAGCTGCGCCCCGCGGTTACACCCGCGTAAATATCGGGATAAAAAGTAGCCTATATGTTAATCCAGGGTGACAGGTACCTCCATACAAAATTTATCGAAATTGGTCCAGCCGTTTGAGCGTGAAGAAGTAACAAACATATAAACACGCGCACAAGCACTCACAAACTTTCGCCTGTATAATATTAGTGTGATAATATTGGTGTGATTCTCAGACCTTCTTTTATTGGTTGAAATTATTAAACAAAGCCCAGTTAACCTATTTCGGCCGGCGTAGGTTTCATTTTTTCGAAATCGTACACGCTTTTGTGATAACTCTGCCATTTGCCAAAAATACTCTCCACTAGTTCTGGAGTGTAGATCTTCGTTTCATTCAGCAGATTCATATTGAATGTATCTGTCCTTAGCCACGTATTTGCCTGGTAAAAGAGTAGTGCCACTGAAAATAACCAAAATCAAAGAGTTGAAATGAAACAAATCACCTGTAGATATTAATTTCAGATTTTCACAATAACATAGCATAACATCTCGGAGAATCTCGGACTGATTTGCCGATATTTCGATTGTGGAAATATATCAACATACCTGCTATAAAATAAGTACTTAAGTATTTCTTAAGGACATAATTATCTATACATTAATTGCAGTCTAAAATCTACAACGCAAAGAAAAATATTTTACATTTTTGGTACTGCCAATAGTTTGTCATATTTTTATGTTTTTGTACCATGGATTGGTAATACTCAGCCACAACGTCGTTCTTATGAAATATTATTTCCAAACGGGACTTTATTTTTGCAGGGATACTCGTTACTTCCTGTTGCAAAACTCGTTTCAAATTCACTGCAAAAGAAAAGTAGGTGAACATTTCATTCTAACGTTGTTCTTAATTTGTTTGCGCATCCGAGAATACTAATGGTCCGAAGTGCCCGTAGTACTTTTTCTATGACGGGTTGCGTTGCGCACTAAATCTGAATTCCATCCATATGATTTAAAATATTTTGTGACGATCTGTTCGGACAGCCATCGTCATTTCTCGAATTCGGATCGGATTCAGTGCGCAAACTCAATAAGGGTAACATTGATCTGAAAAATGTAGGTATTCGGATTGTTCGTAGGTATTTCGAATGTAACACCTCCACAAGGGCACCTAGTAAACGGTAATAGATGTGCGAGTGAACTAGCAACGAACGAAATCCATCGACTCATCATAATAAACTAAATTAATTTTTTATCATGAACGAATTGATTTCATCTGCAATAGAACGCATAGGTTAGTTAATTCTTTTCATTTTTCTGAACTGGTAGATACGATAAGGAAATGAAATGAGCTTTCAGTATTTTTTTTTATCCAATTATAACATTGACTACGCTTTGATTAGTGTCACTTCAACCATCAATTAAACCTTGAGTAAAAACTGATTCCAAAAAAAAAACACTTTTTTTTTTCGGATGGGAAATCATTAAATGACCCCTCCCGCTCTGGGTGGAGCGGAAGGGAGTGTCAGACTCTTACTGACTAAAACCTACCCGTGTTAACCCTTTCGGACAATCCCGCTGACCCGGCAGGCTTCGGCCCTATGGGGCCCCTCCTCGATGCTGACATCTCTTTGAGGCGCGCGTGGAACACGTACGCGCCGTCCGGCACGGGCCTGGTCCTGATCGGACGGTGAGCTACCCATTACTCTCCGCCCGCAGGCCCGCGCCTACGGTGGCCGGGAGTCGTCACGCGGCTCCCTGAGCCATCCCGCCACCTCCTTCGCTAGCATGACTGCTTCGCAGAAGGAGGTGACTGCCTCCCACTCCCTCTCGCCCCGGACCATGGCTTGCACCAGGGCCGGACGCAAGAGGTCGCCGCCGCTGCCGATCGCCTCTACGAGGACACGGCGGTGCTCCGCCCAAGCGGGGCAGACCTCCACCGTGTGCTCCACCGTGTCCTCTGGGCGATCCTGGCAATGGTGACACCCGGGCGTTTCCTTCCGCCTGATGATGTGCAGGAACCTCCCGAAACGTCCGGTGAGGACCTGCGTCAGGCGGTAGGTGAGGGCGCTATGGCGCCTCTCTAGCCATTCTAAACTTCCGTCCGTCGTCGTTCGTTCTTAGTCTTATTGCCGCTATCGCGGCGTGCCCTGCGCTGGGTTGCGACAGTCGCTCCTTCCATGTCGCCATGAGATCGCGCCGGAGCTCCGTCCGCTCCGCAGCGATTTGCCGCGGAACGCGCGCAAGCACTATCGCCTCCAGATTCCATGGCGGCAGCCCGGCAATTAGGCTTGCCGCCTCGCCAGAGATCGTGCGGTAGCCCCGGATGAGCCTTATGGCTACCACCTTCTGGAACGCGTTCAGGTAGTGGGCGGCTCGCCGCCGCAGTGAACGCGCCCACATCGGGGCCCCGTATAGGGCCATGGACCGCATGACCCCCGCGTAAAGCCTCCAGCAGGAGGCGTTTGGCCCCCTCAGGTTGAGCAAGAGCCGCTTGAAGGCGGCCCCGGTCCGTTCCAGTTTGGGAGCCAAAAGTCGGAAGTGCTCGACGAAGTTCCACCGGCTGTCGAGGACGAGACCCAGGTCGGACTTGTGCAATGCCACCTCCTGAACTGATTCCCAAAAAAAAAAAACTATTCACACTTAAGTTATAAAATTAACAATCTGTATGGTACAATCTTACCGTCTATCATAAACAATCCGAACTGCATATTCAAATCCACGTAATTCTTATGTTTGAAACAAAAATTTACCGCCTTTTCCAATGCACTTAGATAATAATCTAAATCCGATGCCGCCGGTAAATCCTGAATAATCTTTTTATATTCATCATAAGTCACACCACCACCCAGTTCCCATAAATAAAAATCGTCACTAAAAAAAACAATATGGAAATACACGGGTGTAACGATGTAATGGATTTTAGCTCTTTCATCGCGAATTTTTTAATCCTATAATTTAATCGCGAGGATGTTTCAACATCTGAAGTCGAATGAAAATTGGCTGCATTTTGTTCAGTGCTATTGTTTTTATCTAGTGATAAAGGTGAGAAAAAGTTATGGCTGGGATGTAAAAAGTGCATTCCACATTGGGTAGGGCGGGGCTAGTTGAGCAATTTTTCAATTGAGCGGATATAATAGCTCCTTAATGATAAGTCTCAATGAGTTGTTATGCGGCTTGATGGATTAGTAGTAAATTTATCCCTTAGTAAAAGTGTCCATAGCAATTTTTTTGTAACAAGTTGAATTTAAGAGCTACAGCTGTTTAAATGCAGAAAGTCAAGTACGCTCAATGGTGAGGTAAGTTGAGCAAGGGTATGGGGCAAGTTGAGCACTAAGAATGTCTAACCAAACCATGGGTGAACCCATGGTTTGGTTAGACATTCTGTTGACTAGAGATGAAGTAAAATATGTGTTTGACAATCAGCTCTTTATTTATAGTCTTTACAAAACTTATAGTAATATCTTAGAATAATTAACCAAAACTAGAATCAAGAAAACATTAACGTATCTTAAGATTAACTTCAGCATTAGATTAGTCTTTCTGTTTAAAATCAGACTTAAATGTTTATATTATTACCCATATATCTTATATCTTAAAAAAAATAATTAGATCTTTGGAACTTAATGGTCATTGTCACTGTTGCAATTGACAAAAATGAAAGTAAGTTTTCATCGTTGACAGCCTTTGCAGCATTTTTTAAATCTTTAGTACTGTAAGAACATCTTGTAGTCTTCCTCTCATAAGTCCGCATCCTAACAAAAAATAAAACATTCATTACCTACTTTAGTTGTTTGAGTCGTGGGGTAAGTTGAGCAACTATAGCTCAACTAACCCCAACCCGGAATTTTAAAACAAAAGTGAGGTTATAAAAAAATCGTAAGAAGAAGAAGAAGTACCCAGAACCTCTCAACTCAACATATCAAAAGTACAATTACCCGATTGAAAACAGATAACAATTGACTAATATATATATATAATTTTACTTTTTTCTGGTCATTTTTTTGGTCACAAAATAAACAAAACTTGGGCGGGCGCTTCACTTGCTCGACGAGCCGCCACTAGCGATCGCGTGGTGTGGTGATTACCCCTCACGCGAGCGCGACCCCTTCTTTCCGCCATTATAAATGATAAATGATTTTTATTTCTGTAAGTAGGTTTGTACAAACACTTTTACACGTCAATCATATTTTTTTTTAAACTAGATGAGGTCGGCGTTTCCTAACTGACTATTCTGAGAAGAAAGGCCGGTCTGAGAACAAACTCAGAAGTCACAGTCTCTTTTAAAGTCCAGACAAAATCTTGGTCAGATCGTGTGAAGACCATGTAGATTGGTGTCTGAAATGGTCTTTTGAGGAAAGAACCACACAGATTGAGCGGACCTGTCCAATCAGTGCACGCATTTGTCAAAAATCGTGCAGCTCAACTCAGAACTTGAGGAGCTCAACGATTCGACGAACAATACCAAAGACAGGACATTTGGGTAGGCCGCATAACTACTCAAACTGCCAGATCATGATTAAAACTAAGAAGGAAAAAAGAAATGACCCACATAGTCCTCACATTCACAATAATTAAATAAGAAATAATAATAAAAATTACTTACAAAGTAAATATTCATGTCATTGTCTAAATAAAATTCATCAATGTCAATGTGTATATAAAAAATCCGGACATAATCTTTGAGGACCATGTAGATTAGTGTCTGAAATGGTCTTTTGAGGAAAGAACCACACAGATTGAGCGGACTTGTCCAGTCAGTGCACGCATTTGTCAGTAACCGTGCAGCTCAACTCAGAACTTAAGGAGCTCAACGATTCGACGAACAATACCAAAGACAGGACATTTGGGTAGGCCGCATAAACTACTCAAACTGCCAGATCATGATTAAAACGAAGAGAGAAAAAACAAAAAATTACCCACATAGTCCTCACATTCACAATAATTAAAATCGTATAATACTTTATACAGTAAATGTACATGTCATTATTTAAGTAAATAGATACTTAAAAAAAAAAAAAAATTATTAAAGTGTAAAATAGCAAAAATAAAAACAACATTCTAAACCTATTGGAGCAGCTCAATCCCAAGCCTTTTTGTCCTCAATATAGTCTTTTACAGTATAATAGGCTTTCTGACATAGTTTTCGCTTTATAAAAGATTTGAATTTATTAAGGCTTAGTTCTTGAATGTGGCTAGGAAGTTTATTATAAAAACGTATACATTGGCATCTAAACGAGCCACCTATTTTTTTGAGCCTTGTTGTAGGAACAACAAATTTGTGTTTGTTCCTAGTATTTATATTGTTGCGCGCCACAATTAATGCCTGGTACATGGTGACATTAGTTACCACTAGCGCCATCTAGTATCGAGTAGCAGAACTAGTCGAGTCACGATCGTTCTAGAAAATTCGATACTAGAACTTTGTAGAACTTTCTCGAACTATCGACACCTAGTCGGTCGGGGCCGGTATGTACTCGAACATTCTAGATGTTTCTACAATGGAAGGTTCTAGAACTATCTGCGGCACTATATAAGGCCGGGATGCGCGACGACCGACACAGTTTGGATAAAGCGACAAGAGCGAAAACATCTAAGCGATCTTCAAGTGCGAATTAAGAGTGATCAGTAGTGTGATTGTGTTCTTTTAATTAGTGTTTTGAGTTGTAATTAGTGTTGTCAAATAAATTGTTATTTTTGGTTATTAAATCGGCAGTTTTTATTGTCACGAACCCGAAGCTCGTAACAATTGGTGTCAGAAGCAAGGATTATGCCGGTTTTACCCAAAGACGACACGGAGGGTATCCGTACCCGGAGTCAACGTCAGCAGGAGACGGACCAGAGGCGATTTGGTGGAGCTACGCCACAGACGTCGGAGGGCCAGCTACCGACCACGGAGGCCGGCCCGTCCGCAGCAGCTCCAGCATCAGCAGCACCAGACTTTGCTGCTCTGATGATGATGCTGCAGGAGCAGGCTCGTCGGTTGGAAGAACAGCTCCAGCGCGATAAGGAGGAACAGGCCCGCCGTCAGGAGGAACAGGCCCGTCGATTGGAAGAACAGCTCAAACGGGATAAGGAGGAGCAGGTGCGCCGCCAGGAAGAGCAGATGCTCCTCATGAAGGACCTTCACGCAACCTTCGGGAAAGACATGAAGGAGGTGAAGGAGAAGGTTGCGCGGCATGACAACCGCCTGTCAGAAGCTGAAACTCAGATCAGCAAGTTTAATGACGTCATTGCTGATGTGAAGCAGGAGTTGGGTAACCTTAAACTTGGTGATGGAATCGCAGCTCCCGTAGCTATAACACCTTCGCTACGTGGATTCAAAGTGCCACCGTTCGATGGAACTTCTTCTTGGTCGGCCTACAAAATCCAGTTTGAGGCTGTCATGAAGGCGAACGGGTGGAATAAAAGTCAGGCCATGACTGCCCTCACCTTAGGCCTGCGCGACCAGGCCTTAACCGTTCTGGAAGCTCTCGGTAAGGAAGTGACTTACGAGCAGCTCCTTGAGGCATTGGAGGCTCGGTATGGCGACGCTCACCTGGAACACGTGTTTCGTGCGCAGCTCAAGGATCGCGTGCAACGCAGTAACGAAAACCTGCAGCAGTGGGCCCTTGAAGTGGAGAAGCTGGTTCGTAAAGCTTACCAGTCCGTACCTGCGCTTATTGATGGGAACCTGGTGCAGGCATTCATCGACGGCATACGCGACCTTGAAGTGAGAGCTGCTGTGAGGCTCGGGCACCACGGGACGCTTAAGGACGCCTTGGCCCATGCACTGGAGGTGGAAGCTGTGCGGCAGGATCTTCGTTCCCATCGCGTCAGGGAGGTTGCAGCGACTACAGTTCGTGACCGCAATAAAGGGTACAGCCCTAGGTGCTACGGCTGTGGCGAAAAGGGCCACCTTCGATCCAGTTGCCCTAAGCGAACTGCAAAAAGAGAAGACGGCCGATCTCCAGAGGGCAGTGCGGCTAACAGCACCGCCCAGCATCAGCAGCAGGGAAACGAGTAATAGCCAGGACTGCGGGGCGGGTGCTGGCTGATGTTCAAAGAGCCCCAAGGGTTTCGATCACACAAACCCATGACGGGAACAGCCTAATCATCAAGGGCGAGGTCAACGGAACGCCGTGTAAGCTGACCATAGACACTGGAGCTTCTCGCACGGTTGTCAGTTCCCAACTAATAAGACGGTCCCTTGGGGACTCCGCATACAACCGAGAACGCATTAATTTGGTAACAGCCACCGGTCAGCGCATACCCGTCCATGGAGAGAAGAAGATGGAGTTAAAGGTAGGCAACAGAATCTACCTGCATAATGTCATCGTGGCCGATATAATGGACGATTGTATCCTGGGCCTTGACTTTATGAGGAAGAATTGTTGCGAGATTGACGTCAAGCAAGGCGTTTTGAAATGTGGACAAGAGGAACTTTTCGTGGAAGGGGCCTTACCAGGGAATGTGTACAGCCTTAAGAAGATTGTTCTTCCGCCGAGATCGGAAACTATTGTGCCGGTTAGTCTTCCTCGGAATCCTGGGCAGACTCATCGTTGTGTTCTCGTGGAAAGAGTAGACAATGACCTTCCATGGAAAGTGGCACGAACTTTGGTCAGAGCCACCGACATCTCAGGGGTACGTGTGCTGAACTTGTGTGATCAGGAACAGATTATAGAAAAAGGCACACTAGTCGGTACTTGCGAGGAAGTGGACTGGTTGCGTCGATGCCAATATCTATCGACTGGGACCCTCAGCAAGGATGCGCAAACGAAAGTGACCACACTTTTAGAAGACTGCCGCAGCGCTCTGTCCCAAAATGAAATGGTCAAGGCGAAGAAGATGTTACTCAAGTACGCCAATGTTTTCTCGTCAAACGATGCTGACATCGGGAAGACTGGCTTAGTTCAACACAAAATAAACACAGGAGAAGAATTGCCTATCCGTCAGCGGCCAAGGAGATTGCCGGTAGCACGTGAAAAGGAAGTGGAAACCATGATTGAGGGAATGGTGAAGGATGGTGTTATTGAACCTTCATCTAGTCCATGGTGTTCACCTGTAGTGCTGGTAAGAAAGAAGGACGGCAGCATGCGGTTTTGTGTTGACTATCGTCGTCTGAACGACGTTACAAAGAAGGACAGCTATCCTTTGCCAAGAATTGATGACACGCTGGACATGCTTACTGGAGTAAAGTGGTTTAGCACGCTGGACCTGAAAAGTGGCTACTGGCAAGTCGAAATTGACCCTAAGGACAAGGAGAAAACTGCATTCTCGACAGGAAAGGGTCTGTGGCAATTTAAAGTTATGCCGTTTGGATTGTGCAATGCTCCGGCAACTTTTGAAAGGTTGATGGAACTGGTACTTACTGGACTAATTGGCGATGCCTGTTTGGTCTACTTGGATGACATCATCATCGTAGGCCGCACGTTTGAAGAACATCTTCAAAACCTGGAACGCGTGCTCATGAAGATCCAGAGCGCCAACCTCAAGTTAAGTCCGAAGAAGTGTTCACTATTCAAACGACAGGTTAGCTTTTTGGGATATGTAGTGTCTGAAGAAGGTATCCGCACGGATCCAGAGAAAATCGCCGCTGTCAAGGATTGGCCAGTTCCAAAAGACAAGACGCAGGTCAGAGCATTTTTGGGTTTGTGCTCCTATTATCGGCGATTTGTCAAGAACTTTGCAGACATAGCCAAACCCCTGCATAAGCTAACCGAAGAGAAGCGACAATTCTGCTGGGATGAAAGTTGCGACATCGCATTCCAGGAGCTAAAGGACCGTCTGTGCAAAACACCTATTTTGGGTTACCCTGATGCGAGCAAAGAATTTATAATTGACACAGACGCAAGTGACATAGGACTTGGCGGTGTGTTGTCTCAACGGAATGGTGATCAAGAGGTTGTGATAGCGTACTTCAGCAAGTCGTTGTCAAAGCCGGAAAAGAACTATTGTGTCACGAGACGGGAATTGCTTGCTGTGGTAAAGTCATTGCAGCATTTTAGCAAATATCTTCTGGGGCGGAAATTCCACGTACGAACTGACCATGCTGCACTGAAATGGCTATTGCAGTTCAAAAATCCAGAAGGACAAGTTGCGAGATGGATTGAGCTACTACAGGAATACGACTTTGAGGTCGAACATCGCAGCGGAAAACCTCATGGCAACGCAGATGCATTGTCAAGAAGACCTTGTCCTGGAGACTGCAAGCATTGTACTAGGCAAGAAAGTAAAGAAGTCGTACCTGTGAGGATGCTCAAGACAGACCTCAGCAACGAGTGGAAGGAAAGCCTACAACGTGCACAGCAGGAAGATTCGGACATAAAGCAGATTCTGGAGTGGATGAAGGCCAGAGCTCCTAAGCCCAGGTGGAGTGACGTCTCAGCGATGAGTTCGATCACAAAAAGCTATTGGGCCCAATGGGACAGCTTGGTGATTCAGGATGGAGTCCTGTGCCGTAAATGGGAAAATGCTCGGGGAGACAGCTGTCATTTGCAAATGGTTGTCCCTAAAGCTCAAGTACCGGATGTTCTACAGCTGTACCATAATGGTTGTTCAGGAGGTCATCTGGGAGTAAAACGGACTCTACTGAAGATACGAGAACGGTTTTACTGGGTCCACTGTCGGGACGATGTCGAGGACTGGTGTCGCAAATGTACAAGTTGTGCAGCTGTAAAGGGACCTCAGACTCGCAGTAGAGGTGCATTGAAATTGTACAATGTTGGTGCACCATGGGAGAGGATAGCCCTTGACGTTGCGGGGCCGTTTCCGGAAACTGAAAGTGGCAACAAGTATTTCATGGTTGTGATGGATTACTTTACTAAGTGGCCGGAAGTCTTCGCCATTCCAAATCAAGAAGCTTCGACAGTTGCAGATAAATTAGTTCATGAAGTCTTCTGTCGTTTTGGAGTACCTTTAGAGATTCACAGTGATCAAGGAAGGAATTTTGAGTCCCAAATATTCCAGGAAACTTGTCGAGTTATGGGTACTCATAAAACCAGAACAACTTCTTACCACCCACAGTCGGATGGAATGGTGGAACGATTTAATCAGACATTGGAGAGGTACCTAGCCAAAGTTGTGGAAAATCGGCAACGAGATTGGGACAAGCACATACAACCGTTTTTGTTGTCATATCGAAGCGCTGTTCACGAAAGCACATCGGTGACACCAGCTTTCGCAAACTTTGGAAGAGAATTACGGCTGCCTGCAGACCTGATCACCGGAATACCACCTGATGCCCCACGCAGTATAACCGATTATGCGCATGACTTGCGGAGCAAAATGAATGACATTTATGAGCACGTCAGACAATCGGGCCAGCAAATGTCTGAAAAGATGAAAACCCGTTATGACCGCAAAATGAACAATAAAGGGTTCGACGAAGGTTCACTAGTGTGGTTGCACAATCCAGTCCGCAGCAAAGGGAAATCTCCTAAGCTTCAAGCTAAATGGGACGGACCGTACCGGATTGTGACAAAGATCAATGACGTAACCTACCGGATACAGAAAGGTGCAAGAGGTACTCCTAAGATCGTCCATGTGGACCGACTGGCGCGTTATTATGGGGCTGATAATGCTCGGGACGAGCATGTCTTAGGAGGGGGCAGTGTTGCGCGCCACAATTAATGCCTGGTACATGGTGACATTAGTTACCACTAGCGCCATCTAGTATCGAGTAGCAGAACTAGTCGAGTCACGATCGTTCTAGAAAATTCGATACTAGAACTTTGTAGAACTTTCTCGAACTATCGACACCTAGTCGGTCGGGGCCGGTATGTACTCGAACATTCTAGATGTTTCTACAATGGAAGGTTCTAGAACTATCTGCGGCACTATATAAGGCCGGGATGCGCGACGACCGACACAGTTTGGATAAAGCGACAAGAGCGAAAACATCTAAGCGATCTTCAAGTGCGAATTAAGAGTGATCAGTAGTGTGATTGTGTTCTTTTAATTAGTGTTTTGAGTTGTAATTAGTGTTGTCAAATAAATTGTTATTTTTGGTTATTAAATCGGCAGTTTTTATTGTCACGAACCCGAAGCTCGTAACAATATTATGGATATCACTGTATTTTTTAAACAGATTAATATTTTTATGTGCATACAAAAGATTATCATAAATGTACTGAGAAGGCACAGTCATTATATTAATCTCTTTAAATTTGTCTCTGAGGGAGTGTCTGGGACTTAATTTATAAATGGAACGAATTGCCCTTTTTTGTAAAATAAAAATTGTCTGAATATCGGCGGCATTTCCCCACAACAGAATACCGTACGACATCACACTATGAAAATAACTAAAGTATACTAAACGGGCTGTCTCTAAATCAGTTAAATCACGAATTTTCCTAACGGCATATGCTGCAGAGCTAAGCTTTTTTGACAATTTATCTATATGGGGGCCCCATTGAAGCTTGGCATCCAACGTTAAGCCTAGGAATACTGTGGTATCTTCAGGTTTCAACTCTTCATCCTTAATGAGAACACTAGTTTCTACTTGTCTAACGTGGGGTATGGTAAACTTAACATACGATGCCTGTGCGTACGGTGAATAGTTTGCGAGATATTTCGAATGCCCAACATGCCCCTTTGCTCAACTAGCCGCGCCCTACCTTTACGTTAAACTTCCTTTTTCTTTTATGGGAAAACTATTTTAAAAGGAGGTTGGAAAAAAATATATGATGAGTCTCTACCACCAGTTACGACCACTCAGGCATGCCTCATTAGAAAGGTCTATTCCAGAAGAAAGTTATCTTAAACTAGGTAGATCTTTACACAATTTAATATTTATCTTTACAAATAAATAAAATTGAAGTATTTATCTGTTTGTAATGTCTTAATAATAGCTTTGTACTATAGTACATTATGATACTTGTGTGCTATGTTGATCATTATACTCGAGGCGATATTATTCGCGCGAGCCGCAGGCGAGAGCGATAAGAAAGCCGAGTGTATATTGATTAATGCACACGCGTTTCATACGACGTTTTTCAACACACTTGCGAGGAAAAAAAAACAGACTTGTATTGTTAAATATTAACTTGTATGGAAAATGGCGCGCTGGTTTTGTTTTCCCGCGCGCCGTGCTAGCCAGCACTAGCGATGCGCGCGCAACATTGACTCTCATTTTAAATGTATTAGTCTTTGGCACTGACAAAACCGTTAAACAGCTTATAGAAAATAAATAATAATAAAAACAAACTAGCTAATGTTTAGACTGATCGTAGTGTTGTCGTACGTCAAATTGTAGTGTATTTAGTATGGAATTAGAAAGTACTATTGAGAAATATACATTCGTTCAGTGAGAATCCGCAATAATAGAACGCCAGCGGAAGGGACCACGGACTAATTTAAGGTATTCACCTTATTATATATCAGGTTGTATCTTGATCAATTAGGATTCGCGACTACCTATCTAAATATGTATTTACAGAATTATAGTCATTAGGATTGAATCCTTAAGTTACATTTATTCCTTAAGAACTTTTTTCCATAAGAGATTTGTTCTTAAGGAACAAATCTAACTTAGAAAGATGTATTAATGATTATAATTCTGTATAGAGGTACCTGTTATAGCCGCAAATCATTATTTTGATCAAGATACAACCTGACACCGACCTGAAAATTGCAAAAAACCTAAGAAAAATTGAATTTCGCGGTCTACCACTGCGATGGCATTCACCTTAAATTGTCCGTAGTCCCTGCGCACTCACCTTAAGGTAAATAAATATTAGTTCATTTTGCGACCAAGGACCATCCAGACTATAAAAAAAAAATTAAATATAGCCCGCGGATTTCTTTTGGCATGAAGTCTCTTTGATGAGATTAAAAAAGCGCGCGACTAGTAAATAGCTAACTGTGGTATTACAGCACAAGTGGATTAAAGTAAAGAAAAAGCACGCGTTCGTAATACACGCCATTATGGACCTAAAAACGGTTCAATAAGAGCTACTTTACGAGCAAGTGTGTTGAAAAATACATTATGAAAGTATACTTGTTTTTACAAGTTTACTTGGAGAACTAATAACAGCCGCACGGATCGATCGATCAGGTAAGCTACGCTTGCCGCGGTTGGTCCGTGGATGGGTGACCATCTTAACATACCAAGACCCCTTTTTTTTTTTAATTAACACTGGCTGTTTATAAACTCAGAAGACTGCTGCAATTTTCTTAATTATTAAAAAAAAACGTAGCAGACTACCTAAGCAAATTTAGTTCTATTTTTTAAATTAATTCCCGCCCTAGAGAGGGAAGCAATTACTATGAGTCGTTCCCGCCCTAAGGTGGGAAGCAGCGTCTTCCACCCGCTATTTGGATCAAACAAACACTACTTTCCGAGCATGAGAAATGAAAAATAAATTTTCTTTCTTTATCTATACTATAGCTACAATTATGCTGATACTGGGTACATCTCAGTACTAACCATTTGATTGAAAGTTCAACAAATCTCGAAAAGCATGACATCGATTTGCGTTTCAATTATAATGCGCATGAAACGACAGTCATCTATTTCTAGATAACGACTTTAAACAAACTCCTATAAACTTTACCGAAATTGAAAGTAAAGGGACATTTACAGTATTAGAATGCGAGTGTATGAAGGTTACCTTTAGCACCACTTTGTGTGGTGTCCCCAAGGAACCCGGCCCGAATGTCAATTCGACTCCTAATTAGGCCGTTTATGGCACTATTCTGTTATGTTACTTTATGGTACGTAGGTGCTTTACGAACTGTAGAATTCGTGGACATTTTTGGGTTTGAAATTTATGAAGAGAGCTGACTGACAGCTGACAAGATATTTAATTTATAAGATATACGATGTGTGCGACTATTGACTGACAATTATTGATGCAAATATCAATTTATTCATGCGATTTTTTTTGTCAGTTTTTTACCTATTTCTTTAGGTATAGCCACCTAGACGATACAAGTTCCTTTTTATTGTCTTGGCACTACATTCATCGAAAGAAAAAGATATAATTATTCAAAAAATGCTATGTCAAATTTTATGTGTAAGCGTTTGCTTGCGCACTGAATCCGAATTCGAGTTCCATCAAAATTGTAAATGCCCCAAATTCGGATCTAGTGCACAGACCTTGATACAAATGGTAGGTACCACTGGATTTGAATCGGATAGGGTGCGCAAACGCACTTACTTGTGTTATTTCCAGTTTCCGCAAAATGACAATATATTCCCTCAATTTACGGAATAGGTACGTTTTTACAAAAAAAATATTTGAATATTTTTATAAAAGTTAGTGAACTAAAATAAACTGTTCACACATACAAATTAGTTCGTGATTATGTTGTTGATTATATTATTAGAACAACGTTACTCAACAACGTTACGAACTCTCATACACATTATTTTATGAACCATCCGCTTATACTAATATTCCATCCACGTATGACGACTGCTCTGAAAGCTGCACTCTGTTAAATGAGATTCAGTTTATTTCTGATAAAGTACTCAGTGCGCTCAATGCATTGGATTCTTCTAAAGAGCCAGGATCGGATGGTCTACCAGTAACTTTCCTTAAACAGACAGCCGTTAATCTGTGTATACCCCTGCATATTATATTTAATCAATCTATTTCTCAGGGTTGTTTTCCGCAAGCATGGCAACTTGCAAACATAACACCTATTTACAAGTCGGGACCTAAGGATGATGTCGTGAATTATCGTCCTATATCAATACTGTCAGCTTTGTCAAAGGTTTTTGAGAGACTAGTTCATAATAAAGTATACCCTCTACTGCACAATAATCATTCAACAACAGCATGGATTCGTCAAAAGAAGATCAACTACAACCAACCTGGTAACTTTTGTGGATTACTTGTTCAATAACATGGACTCTCGTATTAAAGTAGATACTATTTATACTGATTTCCGGAAGGCTTTTGACAAGGTTGACCATCAGCTTCTCTTGCATAAGATTGCCTTTAATGGTGTACGTGGTGACCTTCTGAGATGGTTCTCTTCTTACGTTTCTAATAGGACTCAGAGGGTTGTGATAAACGGTTTCATTTCGAGCACCCTAAGTGTTACCTCTGGAGTGCCTCAGGGCTCCATTTTAGGACCTCTTTTATTCATCATATTTATTAATGACGTCAATACATGCTTTCAGAATTCAAAATTATTACTATACGCAGACGATCTAAAAATTTTAGGCCTGTTAAAAGTTTGCACGATTGTCTACTCTTACAGGAAGACCTAGATACACACATCAAAAGTGTCTAGGGATCAACATATATTTTTGCAATAACTTTTCTCCTGATTGATATTAATTAAAATTTTCTTTAAGGATTCATCAAATAAAGTGTTTCCGTTTGTCACAGTAACGATAAACCAAGTCACCTTTGCATTAATAAAGAAATTTGCCATTTTCCTAATAAAGGGATTTTTGACATTTGAACCACTAACACAAAAGTTCGAAAAAAAGACTGAAATAACAGTTTTCTTTAAAATTTTATTGGGTAACTTAAACAATTAATAATCCGTGTTTCTACCGCGAACACTAACAACACAAGAACATCGGTTTGGCATACTCAAAATGAGTTCATCCAAATCACGCTGTGGAATGGCCGCCCATGTTCGTTGCAACAACAAAAAAAGTTCTTCTTGCGACTGGATACCCTCCATATTCGGCAGAGCTCTTCTCTGTAGCATATCCCATGCATGCTCAATCGGGTTCAAGTCTGGCGACTGAGCAGGCCAGGGCAGGACATTGATGTTAGCTGCGGCGAGAGTCTGTCTTACAACTCTTGCGGTGTGCGGTCGTGCATTATCATGCATTAACTGAAATAAGGGACCGATTTGCACTTGTAGAGGAACGATGACGTCTGATACAATCGTCTCAGCATAAATTTGAGCGTTGAGGTTGCCTCTGATCCAAATCAACTCAGTTCTTCCGCCGATCCAAATACCCGCCCCATACCATGATGGTTCCACCACTATAAGGATGGACTTCCTGGCAGGATTTTAATCGCTGTTGGCGTCCAGGGGTTCTCCAGTGTCGTATACGTCTTGTATCCGGTCTCATACCAAAACGAGACTCATCAGAAAAGCACACGAAACGCCATTGTTCTTCTGCCCAATTTCTGTGTTCAAGAGCCCATTGATATCGAATCCTACGATTGTGCATTGCTATAGGTGGTACCCGTAGCGGTCTTCGGGAATGAAAGTTCACTTCATGCAAGCGGTTTCTGACTGTTTGGTCGCTAATTAAGTTCCCTGAAGAGTGATGAAGCCTCACGGCTAACATCATGGCGGTTATTGTTGGAGCTCTTCGAGTTAAGATTTGAATGTATCGGTCTTGTCTCCGTGTGGTGCAGCGATACCGTCCTCCATGGCGCTCAGCCACGGTACCAGTGCTTCGGTAACGTGTCCAAAGTCGACTGATAACACTCTGACTTGTATTCAGAGCTAAAGCCACAGTACGTTGCCGGGAACCAGCTTCTATCATTCCCACGGCTCTGAGCATTTCTTCCCTGCTTAAATGACGTCGCCGCTCCATAATAACGTTGGTTTTAATCAGTAGTAGGGAAACAGTAGCACTAATAATGTCTTCAATGCGTTGTATGTTTTTTTATGGAAAATATTGACAGCTGATTTTCATCTTTTACTCGAATTTGATTCACAGTTCCTGATTCAAATTATGAAATGCACCAAAAAGGATCCATATAAATTTATAAAATCATAAATTTATTACAAAGCCACATCTCGAATCTCAAGAAATCCGCATAAAAATGCTTGATCCCTAGACACTTTTGATGTGTGTAGGTTCTCTTCATACTGTTCAATTAATAAACTACAACTTAGCATATCTAAATGTTGCTGTATAAGTTTTACTAAAAACAAAAATTTTATCGCACATCCTTACTCTTTAAATAATGTGATTTTAACAAGAGAAAACCTAGTGCGCGATCTTGGAGTTCTATTGGATGACAAATTACATCTTGACATTCATATTGGTAAAATTATAAATAATGCTTTCCGTATGTACGGTTTTGTGATGAGATCAGCCACAGAGTTTGTCCGCCCATATACATATTTATATCTTTACAAATCGTTAATCAGGTCCCAGTTAGAATACGCTGTTGCGGTATGGAATCCCTTCTATAATACTCAGATGCGATTGAAAAAGTTCAAAGTAAGTTTTTGAAAGCCATGCATTTCCGTTGTTATCGTACTTATGCATCTTATGGTGATCTTTTGAATATGTATAAGTTACATAACCTTAAGGCCAGACGTATTATTTTGGACATAATGTTTTTATTCGGTCTATGTAATAACGCCTATGATTGTATGGATATCACTAATAGGATTAGCTACGTGGTACCTAGAACAACCATAAGCCGTGGGGTGCGCGGACGACCCCTATTTGCAATACCTTCTAGTCGTACGAATGCAGGCTTACGAGCACCCCTACGTCGTCTTACTGGTCAATATAATAATCTATTTAAAAATATTGACATCTTTGCTCTTCCAACCAATAAATTCAGAGGCCTTGTTCGTGACACTGTTTTGGATATTGTTCCATAATAGTGACTCTTAGACTGTTTTATAACTTCTTGTCTATCTTTTTTTTTCTTTGCATGCCTGTTTAGTGTTTAGTTTTATCATTAGCACTGTAATTTTATTGTAACTATCTCATTGTAAGCGTACATCGCACTTTTCTTTATAATATGTGGAAAATGTCGTGGGTTATACATTTACTCACTCTGTAGCTCATATTTTATGTAATACTGTAATGTGTAACCGTTTATTTTCCCAAATAAATAAAAATAAAATAAAACGTTATCCAATTTCGATCAAACAAGTATATTATTTTATTATGCAGAGTGCATAACAAGGTGATTACTTTACATGTGATTACTGTATTTATTGCAATTTTATATTATTACGGACGACAAATAGTATTTTTGAACTCATACTATTATGAAATAAGTCTTATCACAAAATTACAATCGGTACTTATTCAGTACAGTCAACAAAAGAGATAAGTATGCAGGATCGTCGGTTCCAAACAACAAATTTAATTTTTCCGGCTTTAAAATCGGCAATCTTCTTTTTAACACACTTGCTCGTAAAGTGGCTCTTATTGAACCGCTTTTAGGTCCATAATGTTTACTTTAATTCACTTGTGCTGTAATACCACAGATAACTACATAAATTTACTAGTCGGAGATGCGCGCTTTTTTAATCTCATCAAAGAGAATTCATGCCAAAAGAAATCCGCGGGCTATATTTCACTTTTTTTAAAAATAGCCTGTATTGTCCTTGGTCGCAAAATGAACTAATATTTATTTACCTTAAGGTAAATGCGCAGGGACCACGGACAATTTAAGGTGAATGCGTAGTGGTGGACCGCGAAATTCAAATTTTCTTAGGTTTTTTTCAATTTTCAAAAGGTAGTTTTCGTATGAAGCTTCTTC
>CAUJBL010000001.1:50000-57500 GCA_963082905.1 Oligia fasciuncula | reverse complement strand
CTCACATAGAAGTTCAAAAATTTTTTGGCACAAGGTTTTTCACTATAAGACAAAATCTACCTAAGGGATAGTACAAAATACACATACCTCAATAACTTTGCATCCCGGTGACGCATTTACAAGCTGTTTTCAGCAAAACAAATCGTTTTTAGACTCCGTCCGACTATCCCGCACGTAAAAACTGACAAATCCGCGAAAAACATTTCCCGGTTATTGACTTAGAAAAATTTCAGTAAAAAACCTCTTTAAAACATTTTTATCTCAAAATTTACAGCAAAAACTACGTTTCTTATAATTTTAACAGATACTTACCTGCCTTACCTGCACTCCGGCGCGCGCCCCGCGAGCTCGAGTCCCGTTTGGCGGTGTTATTCCAAATTTCTTCATACTTTTTGGTCGTAAAACACGTATTTTCAGCATTTTTCAAAATTTTTGTTCAGCATAAATTCCAAAAACCCCATAGTTTGCTGGCCCGCGCCGAGACACGTCTTTTGACACCTCGCACGTCCGCCTAGCTCACATAGAAGTTCAAAAATTTTTTGGCACAAGGTTTTTCACTATAAGACAAAATCTACCTAAGGGATAGTACAAAATACACATACCTCAATAACTTTGCATCCCGGTGACGCATTTACAAGCTGTTTTCAGCAAAACAAATCGTTTTTAGACTCCGTCCGACTATCCCGCACGTAAAAACTGACAAATCCGCGAAAAACATTTCCCGGTTATTGACTTAGAAAAATTTCAGTAAAAAACCTCTTTAAAACATTTTTATCTCAAAATTTACAGCAAAAACTACGTTTCTTATAATTTTAACAGATACTTACCTGCCTTACCTGCACTCCGGCGCGCGCCCCGCGAGCTCGAGTCCCGTTTGGCGGTGTTATTCCAAATTTCTTCATACTTTTTGGTCGTAAAACACGTATTTTCAGCTTTTTTCAAAATTTTTGTTCAGCATAAATTCCAAAAACCCCATAGTTTGCTGGCCCGCGCCGAGACACGTCTTTTGACACCTCGCACGTCCGCCTAGCTCACATAGAAGTTCAAAAATTTTTTGGCACAAGGTTTTTCACTATAAGACAAAATCTACCTAAGGGATAGTACAAAATACACATACCTCAATAACTTTGCATCCCGGTGACGCATTTACAAGCTGTTTTCAGCAAAACAAATCGTTTTTAGACTCCGTCCGACTATCCCGCACGTAAAAACTGACAAATCCGCGAAAAACATTTCCCGGTTATTGACTTAG
This sequence comes from Oligia fasciuncula, assembly GCA_963082905.1. Lineage (NCBI taxonomy): Eukaryota > Metazoa > Arthropoda > Insecta > Lepidoptera > Noctuidae > Oligia > Oligia fasciuncula. The sequence continues at coordinate 56,248 of CAUJBL010000001.1, read as the reverse complement.
AAAAATTTCAGTAAAAAACCTCTTTAAAACATTTTTATCTCAAAATTTACAGCAAAAACTACGTTTCTTATAATTTTAACAGATACTTACCTGCCTTACCTGCACTCCGGCGCGCGCCCCGCGAGCTCGAGTCCCGTTTGGCGGTGTTATTCCAAATTTCTTCATACTTTTTGGTCGTAAAACACGTATTTTCAGCATTTTTCAAAATTTTTGTTCAGCATAAATTCCAAAAACCCCATAGTTTGCTGGCCCGCGCCGAGACACGTCTTTTGACACCTCGCACGTCCGCCTAGCTCACATAGAAGTTCAAAAATTTTTTGGCACAAGGTTTTTCACTATAAGACAAAATCTACCTAAGGGATAGTACAAAATACACATACCTCAATAACTTTGCATCCCGGTGACGCATTTACAAGCTGTTTTCAGCAAAACAAATCGTTTTTAGACTCCGTCCGACTATCCCGCACGTAAAAACTGACAAATCCGCGAAAAACATTTCCCGGTTATTGACTTAGAAAAATTTCAGTAAAAAACCTCTTTAAAACATTTTTATCTCAAAATTTACAGCAAAAACTACGTTTCTTATAATTTTAACAGATACTTACCTGCCTTACCTGCACTCCGGCGCGCGCCCCGCGAGCTCGAGTCCCGTTTGGCGGTGTTATTCCAAATTTCTTCATACTTTTTGGTCGTAAAACACGTATTTTCAGCTTTTTTCAAAATTTTTGTTCAGCATAAATTCCAAAAACCCCATAGTTTGCTGGCCCGCGCCGAGACACGTCTTTTGACACCTCGCACGTCCGCCTAGCTCACATAGAAGTTCAAAAATTTGCCCTCCCACCCACCCATTCGTGTCTAGGGAGGTAGACTTTTCAGTTTTTGCAAAAAATTAAATTTCGTTTTTCGCCCTTTCGGTAACATTGTTACCTTTTATAGTTCGACGCTGGGAGGGGGAACGGTTCCTGAAACTATCAGCGCCTCCGAAGGCATATTATTGACTTTTATTTAAAATATTGACAGAGTCCTGGCTTATAGGGCTCGCATTTTATAATAAGTTCTCCTGCTGATCCCCCCTTTACAGGGACACAGGAGAGTAGTTACCAGTGACCTCTGACGGCCTATGAACCTCACCTTCACTAAGGCCACCGCAATGTTTCACACGCCGGCGAAGAAAACCGCGAGCTCGCTCATCTTCGGGGGCTCGCCGCAGTCTACAGAGGAGGCCGGGACCTCACAGTCGAGCGTGAGGCGCAGCATCGGGGAATGGGAGGCCGGGAAAATCGAGCCCAAGGCGAAGTCCCCGGCCAACCCAAAACCTGGTGCAACTCCGCCGGCTGCTGCACAAAAAATCCCGGGATCTCTGGGGACGCGGCGGGCCTCCGTGGATGCCGCGGGACCGGCGGTGCCCAGCAATAAGGCAGAGTCGAAGTACCCCAACATCACCGCGGAGGCGAGAGCCTGTCTCAACAAGGCAAAGCTACACCTCAATAACTCACGCAACCTCAAGGCGGAGATAAAAAAGGAGGTCACGGCCGCGATAGACAGGCTTTACCAGTTGGTGAAAGAGGCAGCTGTAGGAAAGAGCGGACAGAATCTACAGACAGAAACAGAAGGCGAGAAGGTCGAGGAAAAGAAGGAAGACCCGGAGAACATCACCTGGTTGCGCTCCGCACTAGAAGAGCAAGCTCTAATAGTGAAGGAGGGCAACCGGATGATTAAAGAACTACAGGTGACCTTACAGGAACAGAAAGAGGCACAGGAGTCACGAGACAGAGAACGACACAGTGACAGAGATATCCTGAGGGAGATTCAGGCCCTCGGAGAGACCACCCAAGATATGGGAAAAATGGTCCACGAGATCAGGGACAGAGCCCCTACTTACGCGGAGGCCCTGATCGCACCCCAAAACACCTGGGGTCTAAAACCGAAGCACTCTGTCATTGTGTCGTCCGATGTCACAATGGACACCAGCACAGAGGTGGTAGGAAGGGTGAAGCAGGTGTTGGATGCGAAGAACAGTGGCCTACAGATCGAGAGGGTCCGAAAAGTTAAGGACAAGAGGGTTATCCTAAGTTTCAGCAGTAAAGAAGAGATGACCAAAACAACAGCTCAACTCAAAAACGACAAAAACTTGAAAGTGGAAGAGGCTAGAAATAGGAACCCACTCGTGATAATCAAGGACCTCTTGTCCTATAACAGTGATGAGGACATCTTGACCGCCCTGAAAGTCCAGAACGCCCGCCTACTGGAGGGCCTGACGGCCGAGGAGGCAACTGCCACCGTGAAATACCGACGGAGGGCACGGAACTCGCTAGAGAGCCATGTCGTCCTACAGGTGACACCGAAGTTGTGGCAGAAGCTCACCGCGGCTGGCAGAGTCTTCATTGACCTGCAGTGCGTTAGAGTCCAGGACCAATCGCCTCTAATACAGTGCACAAGGTGTTTGGCGTATGGGCACGGCCGGAAGCTGTGTACGGAGCCTGCGGATCTGTGCAACTATTGCGGGGGTCCACATCTCAGGGCAGATTGTGCCGGGCAGGCAACGGGCGACAGACCGACGTGCAAGAACTGTGTCAAAGAAAAACACGACGACACAGGGCATACGGTCTATAGCCGAGACTGCCCCGTGCGCAGGAAGTGGGATGCATTAGCGCGATCCGCAATAGCCTATTGCTAAGGTGGTTCCGGTGGTTACACGAACGGCAGCTTCCCAAGTTTACATCACAGTGCAAGCCAACCTCCAACGCAAACAACTGGCAACTGACGAGCTTATGCTGGAGGCTCAAAAGCGCAAAATAGCCATCGCACTGATCCAGGAGCCGTATGTGGGTAGCATAAAGGCAATGAAGTCGTACGGGGGGGCTAGGGTCTACCAGAACTCGGACGGCAGTGGGGGCACTGTCAAAGCGGCGATAGTCGTGTTCAATCATGACATCGACGTCATACAGTGCCCCAAATTCACCACCAACAACATCGTGGTGGTGATGCTGCGAACGAGCGCGTGGGAGATGCTCGCCGTCTCGTACTACTTTGAGCCCGATCTACCCATCGGGCCATACCTGGACCACATAACAGCCATGATGAAGGAGCTAAAGCCCAAGAAAGCCATCATTGGAGGGGACGCTAATGCCAAAAGTGTGTGGTGGGGAAGCAGCACTGTCGACGACAGAGGCGACGATCTGGCAGGAATGATCGGGGAGCTGGACCTTCAGGTACTCAACTGCGGGAACAAACCCACCTTCGATACCATCAGAGGAGGACGTAGACTGACTAGTTACGTTGACGTGACGCTATGCACAGAGGACTTGCTCGACCTGGTGGAGGACTGGATGGTTGCTGAAGACTTAACGACTTCGGACCACAACGGCATAATAATAAAAATTAAATTAAAAAAAGGGAAGGGTTTCAATATTAAAAGAACGACTAGGATATATAACACCAAAAAAGCTAATTGGGAACTTTTTAATGAAAAAATGGACCAATTAAAAATAGAAAATAGAATCAATACAGTACAGATACAGCAGATAAATAATAAGGAACATTTAGATGATGAAATAGGAAAATACACAGCGGTAATAACAGAAGCTTGTAATGAAGCAATACCTAAGAAAAAGGAAAATCATACACTTACCATGCCGTGGTGGTCCGAAGAACTCGAAGCAATGAAGCACGATGTCGCCACCAGGAAGAGAAGAATCCGATGCGCCGCGCCGTCGCGTAGAGAAGGTGTGGTTGCGTTGTACCTGAAAGAAAAGGAGAAATATGAGCTAGAGGTCAAAAAGCGCTCCACAGAGAGCTGGAAATCCTTTTGCCAGAAACAGGATAGGGAAGGAGTTTGGGAGGGGATATATAGGGTGATCAAGAACACGTCGAAAAGGCAGGAAGATCTGCCACTGGTAAAAGATGGCCATCAACTAGACGAGAAGGAGTCAGCAAACACTCTGGCGGACACTTTTTTCCCGGAGGACCTAGAACGTGATGACAACTCAGACCACCGGCAGACCAGAGTCCTTGCAGAAAACGCAAATAACTGGGTTCATGGTGAGAAACATGACCCAGCATTTACGGCCGAAGAACTCCGGGCCGTGACGGAGAGTTTTAATCCAAAAAAGGCTCCGGGAATAGATGGACTCACCGCAGACATTTGCAGCCAGGTTGTCTCCAAAAATTTGGAACTTAACCTGGCGCTCATGAACAAGTGCCTGGAACTTGGCCACTTCCCAACTACCTGGAAAGAGGCGACGGTGGTGGTTCTGCGAAAGCCTGGCAAGGCCGATTACACAAACCCTAAGTCCTACAGGCCCATTGGCTTGTTACCGGTCATGGGGAAGATTCTAGAGAAAATGGTAGTCGGGAGATTAAAATGGCACCTGCTCCCGAGGTTGAGCCCCCGACAATACGGCTTCATACCCCAGAGAAGCACCGAAGACTCCCTCTATGACATGATACAACATATAGACGGAAAACTAAAAGATAAAAAACTGGTTACCGTAATATCATTGGACATAGAGGGAGCCTTCGATAGCGCCTGGTGGCCCGCAATCAAGATCAGACTTGCCGAAGAAGAGTGTCCGGTAAACCTCCGGCGACTCATGGACAGCTACCTACAGGACCGGAAGGTCCGGGTGAGGTACGCCGGAGAAGAATACACAAAGGACACTCAAAAGGGCTGCGTGCAGGGATCGATTAGCGGGCCGATTCTCTGGAATCTTCTCCTTGATCCACTCCTCAAGGAACTTGAACGCCGGGGTGACTACTGCCAGGCTTTCGCAGACGACGTTGTGTTGGTGTTTGCCGAAGATACGGCGCTGGAGGTGGAGAGGAGGGCCAATGCCGCACTCGCGTATGTTCGGGCGTGGGGTGTCAAAAACAAGTTGAAGTTTGCGCCACACAAGACTCACGCAATGGTGCTCACCAAGAAGCTGAAATTTGACACACCACGTCTGAGCATGGGCGGGATCGACATTGGTCTGTCCAGTGAGATAAAGATCCTGGGGCTCACCGTTGACAACAAGCTGACGTTTAACAGCCACGTGGCTAACACATGCAAGAAGGCGTTAAACATATACAAACAGCTCTCACGAGCCGCCAGGATCAGTTGGGGCCTCCACCCTGAAATAATCAGGATAATCTACACGGCCACAGTGGAACCCATCGTTACCTACGCAGCTGGCGCCTGGGCAAGGGCAACAAACAAGGCCGGGGTGAAAAGGCAACTGAATGCGGTGCAGAGGGGCTTCGCGCAGAAGCTGTGTGGAGCGTACAGAACTGTTTCATTAAACTCAGCGCTGATGCTGGCTGGGATACTGCCTCTCGATATCCGGATCCGGGAGGCGGCATCGTTGTATGAGGCTAAGAGGGGAGTACCCCAGCCAGCACTAGCTGACAGAGAGGTAGAGCGCAGACTGCCTTACGCTGAAACCCAGCACCCGGCGAGACATATGCGCCTCGACTTCGTAAACCTGGTAGACCAGGAGAATTTGAACTCCCATGTGCACCAAGCAGTCTCCATCTACACCGACGGCAGCAAGGTTGAGGGCAAAGTCGGAGCAGCATTGTCTCTTTGGAGCAATGAAGCCGAGACCAAAACCCTCAAACTTAAGCTGCCATCATACTGCACCGTCTACCAGGCGGAACTCCTGGCCATATGTCAAGCCACAAAAATCATCCTGCGACGAAGCGAGGCTAGTTTCGCTATTCTTAGCGACTCACGCTCTGCCCTGGAAACGGTCGTAAACCCTTATTCCCTCCACCCCCTGGCAGTCGAAACTAGAGCCAACATCCAAGACAGCAGACTCCAGAACAAGGAAATCTCCCTGTTCTGGATTAAAGCACATGCAGGACTGGAGGGGAATGAGCGCGCGGACCAACTGGCGAAAGAGGCTGCTCTGCACTCAAAGAAGAAACCCGAGTACGACAGTTGCCCAGTTTCATTCGTCAAGAGACACATTCGTTTGCGGTCTCTCGACGAATGGAACGAACGCTACAAAACGGGACAAACAGCGGCTGTCACCAAAATTTTCTTCCCAGATGCGGTGGAAGGATTTAAAACGGTGAGGAAAATCAAACCGGCAGGCTTGACGACCCAGGTGATGACGGGGCACGGTGGGTTCTCAGAATACTTGCACCGGTTCAAGTGTAAGGGGGACCCATCGTGCATTTGTGAACCGGGGGTCGCCGAGTCTGTCCCACACCTCCTGTTTAGCTGTCCAGTCTACGCTAAACTTAGATATGAAACTGAGCAAGTA
>CAUJBL010000001.1:0-47500 GCA_963082905.1 Oligia fasciuncula | reverse complement strand
GCATTTACAAGCTGTCTTCAGCAAAACTAATCGTTTTTAGGCTCCGTCTGACTTTCCCAGTGGTAAAAACTGACAAATCAGCGAAAAACATTTCCCGGTTATTGACTTAGTAAAATTTCAGTAAAAAACCTCTTTAAAACATTTTTATCTCAAAATTTACAGCTAAATCTACGTTTCTTATAATTTTAACAGATACTTACCTGCCTTACCTGCACTCCGGCGCGCGCCCCGCGAGCTCGAGTCCCGTTTGGCGGTGTTATTCCAAATTTCTTCATACTTTTTGGTCGTAAAACACGTATTTTCAGCTTTTTTCAAAATTTTTGTTCAGCATAAATTCCAAAAACCCCATAGTTTGCTGGCCCGCGCCGAGACACGTCTTTTGACACCTCGCTCGCCCGCCTAGCTCACATAGAAGTTCAAAAATTTGCCCTCCCACCCACCCATTCGTGTTTAGGCAGGTAAACTTTTCAGTTTTACCAAAAAATTAACTTTCGTTTTTCGCCCTTCTGGTTACATTATTACCTTTTATAAGTTCGACGCTGGGAAGGGGAACGGTTTCTGAAACTATCAGCGCCTCCGAAGGCATACTATTGACTTTTATTTAATTATTGACCGAGTCCTGGCTTAGAGGGCTCGCATTTTAGAATAAGTTCTCCTGCTGATCCCCCCTTTACAGGGACACAGGAGAGTAGTTACCAGTGACCTCTGACGGCCTATGAACCTCACCTTCACTAAGGCCACCGCAATGTTTCACACGCCGGCGAAGAAAACCGCGAGCTCGCTCATCTTCGGGGGCTCGCCGCAGTCTACAGAGGAGGCCGGGACATCACAGTCGAGCGTGAGGCGCAGCATCGGGGAATGGGAGGCCGGGAAAATTGAGCCCAAGGCGAAGTCCCCGGCCAACCCAAAACCTGGTGCAACTCCGCCGGCTGCTGCACAAAAAATCCCAGGATCTCTGGGGACGCGGCGGGCCTCCGCGGATGCCGCGGGACCGGCGGTGCCCAGCAACAAGGCAGAGTCGAAGTACTCCAGCATCACCGCGGAGGCGAGAGCCTGTCTCAACAAGGCAAAGCTCCACCTCAATAACTCGCGCAACCTCAAGGCGGAGATAAAAAAGGAGGTCACGGCCGCGATAGATAGGCTTTACCAGTTGGTGAAAGAGGCAGATATAGGAAAAGGCGGACATAATCTGCAGAAAGAAACAGAAGTCGAGAAGGTCGAGGAAAAGAAGGAAGACCCGGAGAACATCACCTGGTTGCGCTCCGCACTAGAAGAACAAGCTCTAATAGTGAAGGAGGGCAACCGGATGATTAAACAACTACAGGTGACCTTACAGGAACAGAAAGAGGCACAGGAGTCACGAGACAGAGAACGACACAGTGACAGAGATATCCTGAGGGAGATTCAGGCCCTCGGAGAGACCACCCAAGAAATGGGAAAAATGGTCCACGAGATCAGGGACAGAGCCCCTACTTACGCGGAGGCCCTGATCGCACCCCAAAACACCTGGGGTCTAAAACCAAAGCACTCTGTCATTGTGTCGTCCGATGTCACAATGGACACCAGCACAGAGGTGGTAGGAAGGGTGAAGCAGGTGTTGGATGCGAAGAACAGTGGCCTACAGATCGAGAGGGTCCGAAAAGTTAAGGACAAGAGGGTTATCCTAAGTTTCAGCAGTAAAGAAGAGATGACCAAAACAACAGCTCAACTCAAAAACGACAAAAACTTGAAAGTGGAAGAGGCTAAAAATAGGAACCCACTCGTGATAATCAAGGACCTCTTGTCCTATAACAGTGATGAGGACATCCTGACCGCCCTGAGGGTCCAGAACGCCCGCCTACTGGAGGGCCTGACGGCCGAGGAGGCAACTGCCACCGTGAAATACCGACGGAGGGCACGGAACTCGCTAGAGAGCCATGTCGTCCTACAGGTGACACCGAAGTTGTGGCAGAAGCTCACCGCGGCTGGCAGAGTCTTCATTGACCTGCAGTGCGTTAGAGTCCAGGACCAATCGCCTCTAATACAGTGCACAAGGTGTTTGGCGTATGGGCACGGGCGGAAGCTGTGTACGGAGCCTGCGGATCTGTGCAACTATTGCGGGGGTCCACATCTCAGGACAGAATGTGCCGGGCAGGCAACGGGCGACAGACCGACGTGCAAAAACTGTGTCAAAGAAAAACACGACGACACAGGGCATACGGTCTATAGCCGAGACTGCCCCGTGCGCAGGAAATGGGATGCATTAGCGCGATCCGCAATAGCCTACTGCTAAGGTGGTCCCGGTGTTCGCACGAACGGCAGCTTCCCAAGTATACACCACAGTGCAAGCCAACCTCCAACGCAAACAACTGGCAACTGACGAGCTTATGCTGGAGGCTCAAAAGCGCAAAATAGCCATCGCACTGGTCCAGGAGCCGTATGTGGGTAGCATAAAGGCAATGAAGTCGTACGGGGGGGCTAGGGTCTACCAGAACTCGGACGGCAGTGGGGGCACTGTCAAGGCGGCGATAGTCGTGTTCAATCATGACATCGACGTCATACAGTGCCCCAGATTCACCACCAACAACATCGTGGTGGTGATGCTGCGAACGAGCGCGTGGGAGATGCTCGCCGTCTCGTACTACTTTGAGCCCGATCTACCCATCGGGCCATACCTGGACCACATAACAGCCATGATGAAGGAGCTAAAGCCCAAGAAAGCCATCATCGGAGGGGACGCTAATGCCAAAAGTGTGTGGTGGGGAAGCAGCACTATCGACGACAGAGGCGACGACCTGGCGGGAATGATCGGGGAGCTGGACCTTCAGGTACTAAACTGCGGGAGCAAACCCACCTTCGATACCATCAGAGGGGGACGTAGATTTACTAGCTACGTTGACGTGACGCTATGTACAGAAGACTTGCTTGACCTGGTGGAGGACTGGATGGTTGCTGAAGACTTAACGAGCTCGGATCACAACGGCATAGTAATAAAAATTAAATTAAAAAAAGGGAAGGGTATCAACATTAAAAGAACCACTAGAATATATAACACGAAAAAAGCTAATTGGGAACTTTTTAATGAAAAAATTAACCAATTAAAAATAGAAAATACAATCAATATAACACAGATACAACAGATAAATAATAAAGAACATTTAGATGACATAATTAGAAAATACACCACAGTAATAATAGAAGCTTGTAATGACACAATACCTAAAAAGAAAGAAAACCATACACTTACTATGCCGTGGTGGTCCGAAGAACTCGAAGCAATGAAGCACGAGGTCGCCACCAGGAAGAGAAGAATCCGATGCGCCGCGCCGTCGCGTAGAGAAGGTGTGGTCGCGTTGTACCTGCAACAAAAAGAAAAATATGAGTTGGCAGCAAAAGAGGCACAGGTTGACAGCTGGAAGAGCTTCTGTGGTAGACAGGACAGGGAAAGCCTTTGGGACAGTATATACCGCGTCATAAAGAATACCACCAAACGCCAGGAAGATGTCCCACTGGTAAAAGATGGCCATCAACTAGACCAGAAGGAGTCAGCCAACACTTTGGCGGACACGTTCTTCCCGGAGGACCTTGAAAGTGAGGATAACTCAGACCATCGGCAGACCAGAGTCCTTGCAGCAAACGCAAATAACTGGGAGCATGGTGAGAAACATGACCCAGCATTTACGGCAGAGGAACTCCGGGCCGCGACGGAGAGCTTCAATCCAAAAAAGGCTCCGGGAATAGATGGACTCACCGCAGACATTTGCAGCCAGGTTGTCTCCAAAAATTTGGAACTTAACCTGGCGCTCATGAACAAGTGCCTGGAATTTGGCCACTTCCCAACTTCCTGGAAAGAGGCGACGGTGGTGGTTCTGCGAAAGCCTGGCAAGGCCGATTACACAAACCCCAAGTCCTACAGGCCCATCGGCCTGTTACCGGTCATGGGGAAGATTCTGGAGAAAATGGTAGTCGGGAGATTAAAATGGCACCTGCTCCCGAGATTGAGCCCCCGACAATACGGCTTCATACCCCAGAGAAGCACCGAGGACTCCCTCTATGACATGATACAACATATAGACGGAAAAGTAAAGGACAAAAAACTGGTAACCGTAATATCACTGGACATAGAGGGAGCCTTCGATAGCGCCTGGTGGCCCGCAATCAAGGTCAGACTTGCCGAAGAAGAGTGTCCGGTAAACCTCCGGCGACTCATGGACAGCTACCTACAAGACCGGAAGGTCCGGGTGAGGTACGCCGGAGAAGAGTACACAAAGGACACTCAAAAGGGCTGCGTGCAGGGATCGATTAGCGGGCCGATTCTCTGGAATCTTGTCCTTGATCCACTCCTCAAGGAACTCGAACGCCGGGGCGACTACTGCCAGGCTTTCGCAGACGACGTAGTGTTGGTGTTTGCCGAAGATACGGCGCTGGAGGTGGAGAGGAGGGCCAATGCCGCACTCGCTTATGTTCGGGCGTGGGGTGTCAAAAACAAGCTGAAGTTTGCGCCACACAAGACTCACGCAATGGTGCTCACCAGGAAGCTGAAATTTGACACACCACGACTGAGCATGGGCGGGATCGACATTGGTCTGTCCAATGAGATAAAGATCCTGGGGCTCACCATTGACAATAAGCTGACGTTTAACAGCCACGTAGCTAATACATGCAAGAAGGCGTTAAACATTTACAAACAGCTTTCACGAGCCGCCAGGATCAGTTGGGGCCTCCACCCTGAAATAATCAGGACAATCTACACGGCCACAGTGGAACCCATCGTAACCTACGCAGCTGGCGCCTGGGCAAGGGCAACAAACAAGGCCGGGGTAAAAAGGCAACTGAATGCGGTGCAGAGGGGCTTCGCGCAGAAGTTGTGTGGAGCGTACAGAACCGTTTCACTAAACTCAGCGCTGATGCTGGCTGGGATACTGCCTCTCGATATCCGGATCCGGGAGGCGGCATCGTTGTATGAGGCTAAGAGGGGAGTACCCCAGCCAGCACTAGCTGACAGAGAGGTAGAGCGCAGACTGCCTTACGCTGAAACCCAGCACCCGGCGAGACATATGCGCCTCGACTTCGTAAACCTGGTAGACCAGGAGAATTTGAACTCCCATGTGCACCAAGCAGTCTCCATCTACACCGATGGCAGCAAGGTTGAGGGCAAAGTCGGAGCAGCATTGTCTCTTTGGAGCAATGAAGCCGAGACCAAAACCCTCAAACTTAAGCTGCCATCATACTGCACCGTCTACCAGGCGGAACTCCTGGCCATATGTCAAGCCACAAAAATCATCCTGCGACGAAGCGAGGCTAGTTTCGCTATTCTTAGCGACTCACGCTCTGCCCTGGAAACGGTCGTAAACCCTTATTCCCTCCACCCCCTGGCAGTCGAAACTAGAGCCAACATCCAAGACAGCAGACTCCAGAACAAGGAAATTTCCCTGTTCTGGATTAAAGCACATGCAGGACTGGAGGGAAATGAGCGCGCGGACCAACTGGCGAAAGAGGCTGCTCTGCACTCCAAGAAGAAACCTGAATACGACAGTTGCCCAGTTTCATTCGTCAAGAGACACATTCGTTTGCGGTCTCTCGACGAATGGAACGAACGCTACCAAACGGGACAAACAGCGGCTGTCACCAAAATTTTCTTCCCAGATGCGGTGGAAGGATTTAAAACGGTGAGGAAACTCAAACCGGCAGGCTTGACGACCCAGGTGATGACGGGGCACGGTGGGTTCTCAGAATACTTGCACCGGTTCAAGTGTAAGGGGGACCCATCGTGCATTTGTGAGCCGGGGGTCGCCGAGTCTGTCCCACACCTCCTGTTTAGCTGTCCAGTCTACGCGAAGCTTAGATTTGAAACAGAGCAGGTACTCGACTGCGACATAAAACCCGACAATATACATTTAATAGTAGCTAACAATCTGCTAAGGCAAAAATTTATAGAATACTGTATACAAATAGTAAAGATAGTAGTAAATAGAAATAGGTAAAAAAGTTATGTATAATATATTATATTTGGTAAATTATTCAACATAAACATATAAAAATAAGTAAGCTGAAAATAAAAAATAAGCTAAGCAAAGAACAAGACATGGAATTAGACTAAAATTGTTAAAACATATAGGTAATAAAAAGTAATTGTTAAAAAAGTTATGTTGTCCATATATTAGTAATATATACGATAACATAAGACACTCAAGTAGATAAAAAGAAATCAGTAAGTAAATAATTTTGATCCAAACTAGTAATGTAAAATGTGGAAATATAAGGCAAACTTCTAAAGAGCTGTTGAAAAGTAATATTAAATTTTTTACAAGACAAGAATTCTCTAAAATTCATCAAATAAATGTAGGAATGATTAATTTAAGGTAAACTGTAGGCACTAATTTAAAATAAATAATAAAATAAAAATACCCCTACAAAAGGTCTCTGATAACGTCAGAGGATCACTGAGAAAGGGCAGGAGTGTGGTTTTAGCCGGTAAGAGTCCGGCACTACCCAGACTGCATCACCAGTGGGACAGTCTGGGTGTCCATGAGGATTTCCCACTCCTGCCAAACCAAAAAAAAAAAAAAAAAAAAAAAAAAAAAAAAAACCTAACCTAACCTAACCTAACCTAACCTAACCTAACCTAACCTAACCTAACCTAACCTAACCTAACCTAACCTAACCCACATAGAAGTTCAAAAATTTTCAGGCATTAGGTTTTTCACTACAAGACAAAATCTACCTAAGGGATAGTACAAAATACACATTCCTCAATAACTTTGCATCCCGGTGACGCATTTACAAGCTGTTTTCAGCAAAACTAACCGTTTTTAGGCTCCGTCTGACTATCCCACTGATAAAAACTGACAAATCCGCGAAAAACATTTCCCGGTTATTGACTTAGTAAAATTTCAGTAAAAAAAACCTCCTTAAAACATTTTTATCTCAAAATTTACAGCTAAATCTACGTTTCTTAAAATTTTAACAGATACTTACCTGCCTTACCTGCACTCCGGCGCGCGCCCCGCGAGCTCGAGTCCCGTTTGGCGGTGTTATTCCAAATTTCTTCATACTTTTTGGTCGTAAAACACGTATTTTCAGCTTTTTTCAAAATTTTTCTTCAGCATAAATTCCAAAAACCTCACAGTTTGCTGGCCCGCGCCGAGACACGTCTTTTGACACCTCGCACGTCCGCCTAGCTCACATAGAAGTTCAAAAATTTGCCCTCCCACCCACCCATTCGTGTCTGGGCAGGTAAACTTTTCAGTTTTAACAAAAAATTTAAAATTTTATTTATAGCTCTTCCGGCCAATTCTATTTCATTTCTATTGGGAAATTAGGAAAGCAAACGGTTCTGACTGCCTCTTGAAGGCATTAACTTATTTTTGACAAATATTTTATTCACCGACCGAGTCCTTATATACAGGGCTCGCATTCTATGAAACAAATCACTTGTTGCTGATCCCCCCTGTACAGGGATTCAGTAACAGACACAAGTGTCCCCTGATAGCTTAGAGTTTTCGCAGCCCAAAACCCATAACTCCTCTTGCTGATCCCCCCTTTACAGGGACAGAAGAGTTAGTTACCAGTGACCTCTGACGGCCTATGAACATCACCTTCACGAAGGCCACCGCGATGTTTCACACGCCGGCCAAGAAAACCGCGAGCTCGCTCATCTTCGGGGGCTCGCCGCAGTCTACAGAGGAGGCCGGGACTTCGCAGTCGAGTGTGAGGCGCAGCATCGGGGAATGGGAGGCCGGGAAAATCGAGCCTAAGGCAAAGTCCCCGGCCAACCCAAAACATGGTGCAACTCCGCCGGCTGCACAAAAACTCCCGGGATCTCTGGGGACGCGGCGGGCCTCCGCGGATGCCGCGGGACCGGCGGTGAGCAAGTACCCGAACTTGACGGCGGAGGCGAGAGCGTGCCTAAACAAAGCAAAGCTGCACTTGGGCAACTCCCGCAACTTAAAAACTGAAATAAAGACGGAGGTTTTGGGGGCCATCAATCGGCTCTACGAGATTGTGAAGGAGTCGGAGAAGTCGAGGCCCCCTGCCAGCGCTAACCCCGAACCCGAAAAGGTCCGAGAGAACCAACGGCCAACCACAGACGAACCGACAGAGCTCATGAAGCAGCTGATGACGAACCTCCAACAGCATAACCTGGCGTTGGAGGAATGCAACCAGCACACACGGGCTCTGTCGGAGCGTCTACAACAGGCCCCTCGCTACGTCGCAGGTCAAGGTCCCACCTTCGCGGAAATGGCCGCCGGCCTGAAGCAGCACATCCAAGGGCCTCTTCACTCGGTGGTAGTATCATCTGTCAACGAACAGGACACCGGTGAAGAGGTCATTGAGAAGCTCAGGACGGCGGTTGACGCCAGAAACGAAGGCACTAGGGTGGAGCGACTGCGCAAGGCGAGGGACCAAAAGGTGGTCGTGGGGTTTAAGACTAGGGAGGAGCTGACCAAGGTGACGGACAGAATAAGGAAAGCGGGGAGCCTAGTGGTAGAAGAGGTAAAAAACAAAGATCCCTTAATCGTCATCAAGGACGTCCTCTCCTGCCACACGGATGTGGAGGTCACGGAAGCCCTGCAGCGTCAGAACGCGCACCTGATCGGGGATATACCTGCGGAGGATCAGAGGCTGGGGGTGAAGTACCGTCGCAAGACGAGGAACCCCCATATGTGCCACATCATCCTGCAGGTGTCCCCTACGGTGTGGCAGAGGCTGACGATGGCGGGTCGCGTGCACATCGACCTGCAGCGGGTGCGGGTGCTGGACCAATCGCCACTGGTGCAGTGCACTCGCTGTCTGCGTTACGGCCATAGCCGTAAACTGTGCACGCAGCCCGCCGACCTCTGCATCCACTGCGGCGACCCCCACCTGCGAGCTGATTGCCCGTCACGGCTGGCAGCGGAAGCGCCCAAATGCCACAACTGCGTGTTGGCAAAAATAGAAAAAACCGACCACAACGCCTTCGCCAACGAGTGCCCAGTACGCACGAAATGGGATGCCTTAGCGCGCCTGTCGGTGGCGTATTGCTGAGGTGGTCCCGGCACTCCCAGGAAACCCAATCCCAGGCAGTGAGACCCGAACACGCCCTGGTGCCCGCGCAAACTACCAGGTGATCCAAGCGAATCTGCAGAGGAAGAACCTTGCGACCCAGGAGCTCATGATAGTGGCTAGCGAGCGAAAGTTCGCCTTCGCACTGCTCCAGGAGCCATATGTAGGTGCGGTTAAAAGGATGCGAGACTACCGAGGAGCGAGAGTCTACCAGTGCGCGGAACAAGGAAGTGGAACTGTGAAGGCGGCAATAGTCGTCTTCGACAAAGACCTCGACGTCACACAGTGTCCAAAACTCACCACCAATAACATCACGGTGGTGAGGATCCGAACCAGCGCCTGGGAAATCGCCGTAGTCTCCTTCTATTTTGAACCAGACCAGCCCATACAACCGTACCTGGAGCAGCTTCTGCAGATTCGCGAGGAAATGGGCGCTACAAAAATTATAATGGGAGGCGATGCAAACGCCAAAAGCACCTGGTGGGGTAGTCTAGTTGTGGACAGCAGGGGTGAGGAAATGTCGGGCACACTCGACGAAACGGGCTTGCAGGTGCTCAACGTCGGCAACACGCCAACCTTCGACACCATCAGGGGTGGCAAGTCGTACACCAGCTGCGTTGACATAACAGCCTGCTCAATGGACATGCTGGACTTGGTGGAAGACTGGAGGGTTGAGGAAGGCATCACAAGCTCGGACCACAACGGTATCGTATTTAAAATTAATCTCAAAAAGGCAAAAGGCATAAATATTAAAAGAACCACTAGAATCTATAACACTAGGAAAGCAAATTGGAGCCAATTTCGTGAGAAATTGGCCCAATTAAAAGCAGATAAAAATTTAAATACAATAGAAATTAGCAAAATTAGTAATAAAAATGATTTAGAAAATAGCGTAAATAATTATATAAATACAATAATAAAAACTAGTGAAGAAACATTGGCAAAATTTAAAAATAATGACACTCTTACGATACCGTGGTGGTCAAACGAGCTTGCTGATATGCTGAATGAGGTCAACACCAAGCGACGCCGCATTCGATGCGCCGCCCCAGTCCGGAGAGCGGGGGTCGTCGAGGAGTACCTGCAAGCAAAAGAAAAATATGAGCTCGAAGCAAAAAAGGCACAGACTTCAAGCTGGAAACAGTTCTGTGAAAAACAGGATAAGGAAGGAGTATGGGAGGGCATCTACAGGGTTATAGGACGGACAGCTACGAGACATGAGGACTTACCTTTGTTGAAGGATGGGGAGCCACTCGACGGGGAGGACTCGGCTCTGCTGCTAGCGGAGACCTTCTACCCCGAAGACCTGAAAGAGGAGGACAACGATGACCACCGTCGGACGCGAGAAGCGGCCAGTCGTGTAAACGAGTGGACGCATGATGAGCACCATGACCCACCGTTTACACTTCAGGAGCTGAAAACCGCGGTGGTCAGTTTCAATCCGAAGAAGGCACCGGGGGCGGATGGTCTCACAGCCGACATCTGTGCCCAAGCCATTTTCCAGGACCCGGAGATGTTCCTGGCGCTGGCCAACAAGTGCCTCGAGCGGGGCCACTTCCCCGGGGCCTGGAAGGTGGCAACAGTGGTCATACTGAGGAAGCCGGGAAAGGACTGTTACACCGCTCCCAAGTCTTACAGACCCATCGGCCTCCTACCAGTCCTGGGAAAAATACTCGAAAAAATGTTGGTAGCAAGGCTGAAGTGGCATCTGATCCCGCGGTTGAGTACTCGTCAGTTTGGTTTCATGCCCCAGAAGAGCACCGAGGACTCCCTCTACGCCATGATACAACACATCAAAACAAAGCTGAACCAAAAGAAGCTGATCACTGTTGTATCGCTTGACATAGAGGGAGCCTTCGACAGCGCATGGTGGCCAGCAATCAGGACCAGACTGGCTGAGGAAAGGTGCCCGGTGAATCTCAGACGGATGCTGGACAGCTACCTGACTGATAGGAGTGTCCGAGTTAGGTACGCCGGAGCAGAGTGCCACAGAAATACCAGCAAAGGTTGCGTCCAAGGGTCGATAGGCGGTCCGATCCTTTGGAACTTGGTGTTGGACCCCTTGCTAAAGGGGCTGGAAGAGCGGGGGTATCACTGCCAGGCTTTCGCCGACGACGTGGTGATGATCTTCGACGGTGACACAGGATTGGAGGTTCAGGGGCATGCCAATGCCGCCCTCGAATATGTTCGGGGGTGGGGCATCCGAAATAAGCTGAAGTTTGCACCACACAAAACCTGCGCGATGGTAGTAACCAGGAAGCTAAAGTACGATGTCCCACTCCTAAGCATGGGCGGGGTTGACATTGGCATGTCAAAAGAAATAAAAATACTGGGGCTCACGATAGACCACCAGCTCACTTTCAACACCCACGCCGCCAACGTGTGCAGAAAGGCTGCAAATATTTACAAACAGCTGTCTAGAGCGGCCAAAGTGAGCTGGGGTCTGCACCCGGAGATCATCCGAACCATCTACACGGCGGCGGTGGAGCCGGTGGTGATGTACGCGGCGAGTGCTTGGGCGCCGGCAACTAGGAAGATAGGAGTGCAGAAAATGCTGAACACGGTCCAGCGAGGATTCGCCCAAAAGCTCTGCAAATCCTACCGCACCGTCTCGCTGAACGCGTCCCTGGTGCTGGCTGGGATACTACCACTCGACCTGCGAATACAAGAAGCAGCCGCTCTGTACGAGGCAAAGAGGGGAGTACCCCAGCCAGCCCTTGCGGGCAGGGAGGTGGAGAGTGTGGTGGCATTTGCAGAGACTCCACATCCGGCGAAACATATGGCCATGGGGTTCGTGAGTCTGGAGGACCAGACCCTGGTGGATATTCACAATCACCAGGAGGTACGATTTTTCACAGACGGCAGCAAGCTTGAGGGCAAGGTCGGAGCAGCACTGTCACTGTGGGACGGTGAGGCCGAGATCAGGTCCTTGAAGCTTAGCTTGCCGTCATGCTGCACGGTCTACCAGGCGGAACTCCTGGCCATATGCGTAGCCACGAGGGAAATCCTCAAACGCAAAGAGGGAACCTTCGGAATCTATAGTGACTCAAAGGCTGCACTTCAAACAGTCACAAACCAGGGTTCCCTCCACGCCTTGGCGGTGGAAGCAAGGGCAAACGTGGGCGCGGCTTTATCCCAGAGCAAAGATGTTTCCTTGTTCTGGGTGAAGGCACACGCAGGGTTGCAAGGCAACGAACGCGCAGACTACCTTGCGAAAGAGGCTGCGCTCAGATCTAAAAAGAAGCCGGACTATGACCGCTGCCCGGTTTCATTCGTCAAGCGGCAGATCCGTATGGGGTCGCTCGACGAATGGAACCGGAGATACAAAAATGGCGAAACAGCCTCCGTAACCAAAATGTTCTTCCCGGACGCAGTAGATGCCTTCAGGATTGTAAACAAAGTGAAGCCGACCGGAGTTATAACACAGATCCTGACTGGGCACGGTGGGTTTTCCGAGTACCTGCATCGCTTTAAGCGGAAAGAAAGCCCATCGTGCATATGTGAGCCAGATGCGCTGGAAACGGTCCCACATATTTTGACAGAATGTCCTGCGTTTGGAACACAGAGATTATATGCGGAGATGAAATTAGATACAGAGATAAACAGAAGCAATATTAGTAAAATCATGACGAACGATAAATCTAGGAATATCTTATTAGAATACGCAACAGCAATAGCCACAACAGCCATTAAAAGAAACAAGGTAACGTAAAGCTATGCTTTTAATATATAAAAGTTTATATACAGACAAAGCATAGAAAACAAAAAGTTAATAATTCAAATAATAGACGTAAATTTTAGATAATAAACAATACAGATTAAAAAATTAAAACAGATACAACTTTCTTTTAAATTTCGCAAAATCACAATATAAAAACGTAATTACAAATTAAAAATAATATCATAAAAAGGTCTCTGATCATGTCAGAGGGACACTTGCAAAGGCAGGAGTGTGGTTTTAGCCGGTAAGAGTCCGGCACTACCCAGACTGCATCACCAGTGGGACAGTCTGGGTGTCCATGAGGATTTCCCACTCCTGCCAGAACAAAAAAAAAAAAAAAAAAAAAAAAAAAAAAACCTAACCTAACCTAACCTAACCTAACCTAACCTAACCTAACCTAACCTAACCTAACCTAACCTAACCTAACCTAACCTAACCTAACCTAACCTAACCTAACCTAACCTAACCTAACCTAACCTAACCTAACCTAACCTAACCTAACCTAACCAGTACCCCCCCAGCTCTCGTGGCGGTCGGATCGTTTTTAGAGCCGCTCCGCGCATAAAAGTTCATTTAATTGGTATTTTCGAACGCTAGAAAGTCGCGAAGTATATCAAAAGAACCGTCTTAGTGCCGTGCAAGTGACTGTGAAAACCCCGTGAGCCGGAAAACTCCGGGGAAAAAGTTATCAGTGGAAAACTGAAAAAGTGTCGACTTGTGAAATCTTCGGAGGCCTATAACTCCGAAAAACGAGTGGTGACCCAAAATTTTTATTGCACCATATTGTGAGGCACAGAAAGACGCATCTAGTGACATCAAGCTGAAAAAATTGTGACCGCGGATTCCTGAGAAAACGGCTGAAAACTGCGAACATAACCTCAAAATCGGACCACATGGTTTTCGAACGGGGCGTTCCTGGTTGCTGATTTTTTGGGAGAGAACAGGAGGTACACGGACGAGACCAACGACACTTCGATTGGATTTTTAGTAATATCAGGTACCGAGAAATTATTATTTGAAGATACAGACTTTGGACCCCTGTCCTGAAAAATTCTCAGGCAGGACCCCTATTTTTTCCGGCGAATCCTGCTGCGCGCTCATTAGAAGAAGAGATCCAGCTTAATTTCAGAATTTTTATGTGTTTATTTTGCCCAATAACCTAGTTTTTGTAAATTTTTCAGTTTTTTAATAATTTATGACCTTTGAATTACAAAATATATATTTTTTGAGCTAGCACCTTATAGAACCGTATTTTACACAAATTCTCATATTTTTTCCGGATTTTTAAGTGTAAGGGCTGTAAAGCTATCTTATTTTTAGTTAATTTATCAGTTTTAATAGAAATAAATAGTTTTAAAAATATTTTAGAAGTAAAATTGTGTTTGGAACATATATTCCAATTAGTTTAAGCCCAAACTTGCCCCCAATAGCCCCAAAAACGGAGGAAATAGACTTTTTCAGCCATATTGGTTTCTTTGGTTGATAACTTCAACCACGATTATCTCCGGAGCTATTGGGCGCAGAACTTCCAGTTCTTCACAGTTCCCAGGGGGGGACACTCGGGAACAGTATCCTAAAATTTCAGGCGTTTTTCAGGCCTGAAAATTTTCAGCGCTGAAAACATTTTTGACATACGCGGGAGGTCAGGGCAAGTTCCACATTTGAAACCGCAACTCTCTGCGATAAGCGGTTGCGGAGTTGCAGCCACTTGAAGTTGGCATCTGACAGTTGGGCGGCCATATTGGAAAACTTTGACTCAACGTAGCTCCGGACTCAGTGGTCGCAGAGAGTTGCCGTTTTAAAATCTCTGCTTGAGGAGACAAATCCTATCGTGTAGAATAGGTTTCAGGCGTTTCAGGGCTGAAAATTATCAGGGATCTGGAGGCCATCTTGCGCGTAGGAGCGGGTCGGGCCAAGCCAGAAAAGTCCAAACTCGGGTGTTCTACGACCAGCCAAAGCGGAGATATCACCTGTCAAACATTGACTTTGACAGTTGCACCGCCATCTTTGTTAAATTTTAAACACCCATATCTCCGCAACGGAGGGTCGTAGAGCGACCGGATTTGTTTTGGGGGGTTTCACTTACCCTTGCCTAGCGAGTGGACTGGCTTTCAGGCGTTTTCAGGACGAAAGATTTTTTCAGCCTGAAAACCGTCTCAGTGGATAGGTCTCAGCGAGGCAAGTGCGGAAAGCCCAAGCACGGGGGTTTTTGGGCCGGCGGTCCCGGAGATAACCTCCTGTAACCACTTTTCGGCCGCCATCTTGGCAAAAAACCAAAATCTTTAGGTTGCAATATCTCCGGAACCCTTTGGCGGAGTTGTACCGAATTTGGGGTCGTTTGAAAGGGCTCGAGGAGAGCTATCCACTGACGGTATCAAATCGACTCTACATAGAGCTCTGTAAACTTTTGCTCTTTAACGGCTGTTTTCGACTCCTAGAAGTAAAAATTTACTTATAGGACTATTGTTTGACCCTATTCGTTAAACCAGACGGTTGACGGTGTTGACTCTACATTGAGAAAACACCTAATATTTAACTAAAGATCTACGATCTTAAACGCACTTTTATTCATTTTTATTATACACTTTTACTTTTTACTTTTACTGACGCATACCCCCAACATGTTGGGAAGGACCCCAATAAAGAAGGTGGACTGGAGTGATAAATCACCACCAAAATCCAGGACATCACCTCCAAATGATCGACGCAGCGCTGGAGACGCGGAAGCTGCTAGCTGTTCAGGCACCGCTCT
Organism: Oligia fasciuncula; assembly: GCA_963082905.1. Lineage (NCBI taxonomy): Eukaryota > Metazoa > Arthropoda > Insecta > Lepidoptera > Noctuidae > Oligia > Oligia fasciuncula. Next base: position 32,003 of record CAUJBL010000001.1, on the reverse strand, counting down.
AACATCTTCCTTAACCACCAAGACGATGCAGGCTGGCCCTGCAAAAACGGCACAAAAACCCCTAGAGACGCAGGAAAGCATATCGCCTCCCAATGTGAGACGCAGCGTCGGAGAGTGGGAAGCCGCGGGTCCCTCCAGCGCGAACCCAACGCCCCTCCCCACCTTAGTCACTAAGACGGCGCAGGCTGGCCCTGCGAAACTACAAAAGCCACTCCAACAGAGGCTCGTACAGGTGTACTCGCCGCCGAAAACACAATACGCGGATCGGTCGGCAGAGGCGAGGGCCTGCCTGACCAGGGCAAAAGTCCTGCTCGGCACCTCGAGGAACACCAAAACAGAAATTAAAACTGGCATTACCGAGGCGCTGGACCGATTGTACCAGCTAGTAAAGGAGGCCGAAAAATCGGCCAAGACAAAAAAGGTGGGGCCCGACAACGCGCAGCCCGAAGGCGTCGCAGCCGACCGCACCTTCACCAGCCTAGCCGACCCTAGCAGTACCGAACTGCAGGATCAGATAAGGAGCCACTCTTTGCTGCTGGAGAGCCACTCTAAAGGGATGGAGGAGCTTAGAGTGGCAATCGAGCAGCACAGACACAGCGTGGAAAACGGAGCAACTACCAACACCTATGCAAGCGTAACCCATAGCGGTAAAGTTAACTCGACGCGAAGCACGCTCCACTCTATAGTGGTTACCTCCACGGACGAGGCGGAGACTGGGGACGAAGTTCTGGAGAAGGTGCGGAAGGCGGCTGACGCGAAGGAAGGCTGGGTGAGGGTCGAAAAGGTAAGGAAAGCGAAAGACAGAAAGATCATCATGGGCTTCCAAACAACCACAGAAAGAGATAAAATCAAGGAAAGACTGGCAAGGGATAGTAAGGACCTCCGTGTCGAGGAGGTGAAGAACAAAGACCCCATGTTGGTACTCAGGAGCGTCCTCTCGGTCAATACAGATGAGGACATCTGTAAAGCCCTGAGGAACCAGAACCGGGAGGTTTTTCGCCACCTCGACAAGGAGGAGGACAGGGTGGTGGTGAAGTTCCGGAGGAGGACGAGGAACCCACACACCTGTCACGTTGTGGTCAGCGTCTCGCCGATCATCTGGAAACGGGCAACAGAACTCGGGTGCCTGCACGTGGACCTCCAGCGTGTGAGGGTCGAAGACCAGACCCCACTGGTGCAGTGCACACGCTGTCTGGGCTACGGGCACGGTAAACGGTTCTGCAAGGAATCAGTTGACTTGTGCAGCCACTGTGGCGGGCCACACCTGAGGTCGGAATGCTCCGACTTTCTGACGGGTGCCCTGCCAAGGTGTCGGAACTGCACAAGAGCCAAGCTCGGGGACGCTGGCCATAACGCCTTTAGCCCGGAATGTCAGACACGCCACAGGTGGGATGAGATAGCAAGAGCTACTGTCGCATACTGCTAAGGGCACCCGCGGAAACCCAAACCCCTACAGACTGATACAGGCCAACCTCCAGCGGAAAAGACTGGCGACCAACGAGCTTCTTATCGAAGCGGAAAAGCGCGGGGTCGCCATTGCTCTCCTCCAGGAACCATACGTGGGCGGGGCCAAAGTAATGAGGAGTCATAGAGGCGTTCGGATCTTCCAGAGCACAGACATCGGAGAGGGTACTGTTAAGGCCGCAATAGCGGTCTTCGATCAAGACCTAATCGTCGAACAGTACCCGAAACTCACCACGAACAACATCACCGTGGTGGGGATCCGAACCACTGCTTGGAAGATCACACTAGTCTCCTTTTACTTTGAGCCAGACCAGCCAATCGAACCATACCTCGATCATCTCAAACGCGTTGAGGTGGAGGTGGGTTCCAGAATGTGGATTCTTGGAGGAGACGCAAACGCAAAGAGTACCTGGTGGGGAAGCCTGACCATCGACCGCAGAGGAGAAGAAGTGTCCGGAGTCCTCGATGAGCTGGACCTAAACATACTCAACAGAGGGGAAATTCCGACTTTCGACACTATCAGAGGAGGCAAAAGATACCGCAGCCACGTCGACATTACGGCATGCTCGACTGATATTCTGGACCTGGTAGACGACTGGAGGGTAGATGAGGGCCTCACGAGCTCGGACCACAACGGCATCGTATTCAACATTAAGGTAAAGAGATCAAAAGGCATACAAATCAGCAGAACAACTAGAATCTACAACACAAAAAAAGCAAATTGGCCCGAGTTTCGTGAGAAACTCGGCCAATTAATGCAAGAGAATAATATTAATAAATTAGAAATAGACACATTAAATACAGTCAATCACATTAATACAATAATAAGAAAATACACACAAGTAATAAGAGACGCATGCACCTCATCAATGCCTATGAAAAAGAGTAATGAAGTGCTCACCTTGCCGTGGTGGTCCGAGAAACTTGAGAAGATGAAGCGGGAAGTCGCAACCAGGAAACGCAGAATCAGGTGTGCTGCACCGGCCCGAAGATCGAAAGTCGTCGAAGAGTACCTGAAACAGAAAGTTGAGTATGAGACGGAAGCAGCCAAAGACATGATCGAGAGTTGGAAGAACTTCTGCGCCAAACAGGACAGAGAAGGGGTTTGGGAAGGAATCTACCGGGTAATAGGAAGGACCAAGGGAAGGGGAGAGGACCAGCCGCTAGTGAAGGACGGGGAGGTGCTGAACACGAAAGGTTCAGTCGAACTGCTGGCGAACACTTTTTACCCTGAAGACGATACGGACAGTGACAGCGCGTGCCACCGTCTCATCAGAGAAAAGGCCGGCGTTGTGAATGCTGGAGGGCAAGATAACTCATGCGATCCACCATTCACGATGGCTGAACTGATGGCGGCATGCGGGTCCTTCAACGCTAAAAAAGCTCCGGGAGCGGATGGTTTCACCGCCGATATTTGTTGCCAAGCTATTGGAGGTGCCCCTGAGGTAGCCCTTGCTCTCCTGAACAGCTGCCTGAAATGCCACCACTTTCCGGAAGCCTGGAAGGAGGCGATTGTAATTGTTTTAAAGAAACCTGGAAAGGACGACTACAGCACCCCAAAGGCATACAGACCAATTGGCCTTTTGCCAATACTAGGCAAAATATATGAGAAGATGTTGGTAGCCCGCCTCAAGTTCCATTTGATCCCAAGGATGAGTACTCGCCAGTATGGATTTATGCCCCAGAGGAGCACAGAAGACTCCCTTTATGCTCTAATGCAGCACATACGCAGCAAGCTGGAGCTGAAGAAAATAGTAGTTGTAGTATCTTTGGACATAGAGGGGGCTTTTGATAGCGCCTGGTGGCCAGCCATAAGAGTCCGTCTGGCTGAGGAAAAGTGTCCAATCGGCTTGAGGAGGGTTATCGACAGCTATCTCGAAAATCGAAGGGTCAGGGTCAGGTACGCAGGTGAAGAGTTCGGCAAAGCCACAAGTAAGGGTTGTGTCCAGGGTTCCATAGGGGGACCAATATTCTGGAACCTTTTGTTGGATCCGCTTCTAAAGAGCCTGGAAGCTAGGGGTGACTATTGCCAGGCCTTTGCTGACGACGTTGTGCTTGTCTTCGATGGTGACACGGCGCTGGAGATCGAGGGACGTGCCAATGCCGCTCTCGAACATGTTCGGGCGTGGGGGGTACAAAACAAACTTAAATTTGCTCCGCAAAAAACCAACGCAATGGTTATAACTCGCAAACTAAAATACGACACCCCACGCCTGAGCATGGGCGGGATCGACATTGCCATGTCCAATGAGATCAAAATCCTAGGTGTCACTATTGACGACAAGCTGACTTTTAACACACACGTCGCAAACGTGTGCAGAAAGGCAATAGGAATCCACAAACAGCTAACCAGGGCTGCAAAGACCAGCTGGGGACTTCACCCTGAAGTCATAAGGATAATATATGTGGCCACCGTGGAACCAATCATCCTGTACGCAGCCAGCGTATGGGCCCCGGCCGCTAGAAAGTTAGGCGTCATGAAGCAGCTGGGAGCGGTCCAGCGCGGTATCGCACAGAAGCTGTGCAAGGGATACAGGACGGTCTCCTTGAACTCCGCACTGGTGCTGGCTGGGATACTACCCCTCGACCTCCGCGTCCGCGAGGCAGCATCGTTATACGAGGCCAGGAGGGGGGTGCCCCAGCCGGCACTTGGCGACAGGAGTGTAGAGCAGGCTGCTTCGGCAATGGAGGCCCCACACCCCGCGGAGCGCGCTGAGCTAGAGCTCATAAGCCTGGTAAACCAAGAGCAACTAGATGCCCAGAGCGAACATGAAGTTCGTATCTTTACGGACGGGAGCAAGATCGGGGGCAAGGTTGGAGCGGCACTGTCCATATGGAGCGGTGGCGCCGAAACCAAAACTCTCAAGCTTGCTCTCCCTCACTACTCCACTGTTTACCAGGCTGAGCTCCTGGCGATATGCGTCGCAACCAGGGAGATCCTAAAGCACAGTGCGCAGTCGTTCGGAATCTTCAGTGACTCTATGGCGGCCCTCCAAACGCTTCAAAATTATAACCGACATCATCCCCTGGCAGTAGAGACAAGGGCCAACCTCAGGTCCCTGTCGCTCCAAAACAAGACTGTTACCTTGTTTTGGATCAAAGCCCACGCGGGGTTGGAAGGAAACGAGAGGGCCGACGAACTAGCCAAGAGTGCCGCTGAGGGTTCCAAACGAAAGCCCAACTACGACCTGTGCCCGGTTTCATACGTCAAGCGATGCATTCGAACGGCAACTCTTGACGAGTGGAACCGGAGATACTGCGCTGGAGAAACGGCTTCAGGGACGAAGCTGTTTTTTCCGGATGCGGTGGCGGCGTACGGGATAGTCAGGAAGATGAAAATTAGCAATGTAACTACCCAGATCATGACGGGGCACGGTGGGTTCTCGGAATACTTGAATCGCTTCAAGCGCAAGGAGAGCCCATCGTGCATATGCGATCCCGACATTGCCGAGACGGTGCCACATATATTGTTCAGCTGTCCTGTATTCGACAGGGAAAGACTTGAGGCTGAACACTTACTCGACACCAAACTGGATGGGGAAAATGTGTGGCTCATAATGAAAGGGAAAAAGAGAGAGGTGTTTTTAGAATATTGTGTAAAAATCTGCGATAGGGTAATAAAAAGGAATAAATAGCCTAAGTAAAAATGCTTACATAATATCGTATAGAATATTAGGGTCAAGCATTGAAAACAGTCGTAACAAACTTACTAAGATACACCGGAAAATTGTTTGTATGTATAATTATTAATATGTTTCCCATTTGGATAAAGTAGTACTGATAGCCGCTAAAACTGTAATAGAAATAAGGATTATGATTTAAACCCAGAAAATGTACTAGTATTATGGAATAGAAAATAGAAGTAGTCCTAAGAATAAGGTTAATATAAGTAAGAATAGTTTATTAGATTATAGATGGTTGTAATACTGCAATAAAAAATTGTAATAGTGTACGGAATAGAAAATAAAAATAGACTTAAGCAATTGTATTAGAAATAAGAATAGTCTAAAAGATTGTTAAAAGATACAAAACCATGTTATAATAATAGAAACTAGAATAAGAATAATTGTAGAAGAATAATAAAAGTTTCCTTGTTGTGTTAAACCCGAAATAAAACTAGAAAATAGAATAAAGTACAGAATAGGGATGAAGTAGAAGGGCGTCCTACCCTTAGAGACAGAAAGAAGAAAGAATGAAAGAAAGATAAAGTATGAAGAATAAAAGTACGAGAGGAATAATTGCGAGAACTAGAATGAATGATAAGACTAACATAGGCTCCGATTACGTTGGAGGTAGAAGTATTTAAAAAAAAAAAAAAAAAAAAAAAAAAAAAAAAAAAAAAAAAAAAAACCTAACCTAACCTAACCTAACCTAACCTAACCTAACCTAACCTAACCTAACCTAACCTAACCTAACCTAACCTAACCTAACCTAACCTAACCTAACCTAACCTAACCTAACCTAACCTAACCTAACCTAACCTAACCTAACCTAACCTAACCTAACCTAACCTAACCTAACCTAACCTAACCTAACCTAACCTAACCTAACCTAACCTAACCTAACCTAACCTAACCTAACCTAACCTAACCTAACCTAACCTAACCTAACCTAACCTAACCTAACCTAACCTAACCTAACCTAACCTAACCTTTTTTTTTTTTTTTTTTTTGTTTGCGCTGGGAAAAAATGCATTACGCATACCCTCCCATCGGGGGATGGGGGGCTATGTGGGACTCCCCGGGCTGACCCGGTATACCCACTAAAATAACCCAGCGACACTCCCGCTTCGTCAGAGTGGCGGGGGACTGGGAAACCGGCAAAGCCTTGACGTCCAGTCCTCCGCCGACGATGGCCCTCCAAGGCGGACCCCTCACGCCCCCCCCGTGGGGAGGGGGAAGGGCCCGGGAGTGAGAGACGAAGGTGGTGATGGGTGCAATGCGGGCGAGGGCACCCCCGTGCCTGTCGCCCGCCCATCGCCACCATGAGGAGGGAGAGGACGGCGCCTTCTCCGACCCCTTCGTCTGCGGAGCGGCGCAGCGAGAGGGTCATCCTCCCGCGCGCGCTCCGCCTCCTCCTTTTGCAAGATGACGTCCTCGCAAAAGGAGGCTACCGCTGACCAGGACCCCTCGCTCTCCAGCATGGCGTTGATCACGCTGGGGAGCGAGAGGTCCTGTCCGACCACCGCGGTCAGACCGCGGCGCGGCTCGGACCACGCTGGGCACACCTCGAGCGTGTGCTGTGCCGTGTCCTCCGCCGCGCCGCAGTCGTGGCAGGCCGGGGTCTCCTCCCTTCCAATCCGGTGCAGGTGCGTTCCGAAACAGCCGTGGCCGGACAACACCTGCACCAGGCGGAACGAGAGGAAACCGTGGGACCGCTCGAGCCAGCCCTGCAGGACCGGACCGAGCGCGTCCAACGTGCGGCGGCCGAAAGCGGCGGTGGCGAGGTCCTCCGTCCAGTGGAGGACGATGGCGTCCCTCGCCTCCCGCCGGACAGCTTCCCGTTCTTCGGCGACGGGGCGCTCCCCGAGCGCCCTCCGCTGCGCAGTCCACTCATAGACTCTGGCCAGCACCCAAGCCTCCAACTCCCAAGGAGGGGTGCCGGCCAGGGCGCACGCCGCCGAAAATCCCACCGAGCGGTAGGCCCTCGCCACCCGCAGTGCAATGGCCCTTTGGGGCTTGCGGAGGGCGGTCGCATTCTCCCTCCTGTGGAGGGAGTCCGCCCAGATGGGGGCCCCGTACAGGGCCATGCTCCGGAGTATCCCGGCATAGAGGCGCCGGCATTTCTCCTTGGGCCCCCCCAGGTTCGGGAGGAGCCACGAGAGGGCGTCAGCAGCTTTCAGGAGGCGCGTCGACAGCCCGCTGAAATGCGGGCCGAAGCGCCACCTGTCGTCCAGCACCAGACCCAGATACTTCATCTGGGGCTGGACCGCTATCCTGACGCCCTCTACGACGATGTGGGCGTCGGGAGGGCAGCGCTGGCGAGGCCCGCGAAAGAATACGGCCTCGGTCTTGTGCAGCGCCACCTTCAATCCGAGCCGGCGGATCCTCTCTGCGACCAAGGATCCGCCAGCCGAGGCCAGACAGGCCGCCTCCCCAAAGCTCCTCCCCCGGGCAGTGAGGAGAGTGTCATCCGCGTAGCAGATGACACTCGTACCCTCAAGGAGGGCCCCCCTCAGGAGCCAGTCGAACCCGATGTTCCACAGGGGGGGCCCCAGCACTGACCCCTGCGGAACACCGGACTCTGCGCCGTACCGCCTCACCGTGGCCGTCTTGTCCACAAGGAGGACCTCTCGGCCCTCCAAGTAGCTGGCCAGGAGGTTCTGGAGGTATTGGGGCACTCCGTGATACCGGAGCGCCTCCAATATCGTCGAGTGGGGGACGGAGTTGAAGGCATTTGCAATGTCGAACGACACCGCCAGCACTCCGTCCCCCGCCTCCACCGCCTCCTTCACCTGGCCTTTGAGCAGGGCCAGCGCGTCGATCGTCGAACGCCCTCGGCGGAAGCCGAATTGGGCGTCCGACAGGTCCGGCCCCACTCCCCGCAAAAGACCAGCGAGCCGGGACGCGACGATCCCCTCGAACATCTTACCGACCTCATCGAGCAGGACGATGGGCCGGTATGCCGATGGGGAGTCCACCGGGCGTCCCTCCTTTCGGAGGAGGCACAGCTGCCCCTCCTTCCAGAGTTTCGGGAACCTCCCAGCCGTAAAGCACGCGCTGAAGAGGTCCCGAAACCTTTCCTCCATTTGGGAGGCGGCGATCGCCACCACCCGTGCCGGGACGCCGTCTGGTCCGGGGGCCGTCTTCTTCGCGCGGAGGCTGAGGACCCCCTCGCGGAATTCCGACGCCGTCACCGGAGGGACCTCCTCCTCCGGTGGAGCCGCCCCTTGCGGGGGAGCCATCGTTGGTGGGGCGAAGTCGGTCCTGCGCGGAAACAGGGACCGGACCACCCCATCCAGCAACGCTGGCTCGAGGGTCTCCGTCAGGGGGGGACCGTAGGGGCGGAGCTGGTTCCGCGCCGCCTTGTACGGTCTCCCATAAGGGTCCCTGTCGAGACCCTCCAGCATCTCGGCCCTCGCCGAGTCCTCTGCAGCGCCCATCGCCGACTTGAGGACCGTCTTCGCCTCTCGGTAAGAGGCGTAAAGGCGGTCCTCTTCCGCGGGGACTCGGTTTCGGGCGCTGCGGCGTCGGCTCCGCGTGTAGGCCCTTCTGGCCGCCACGCAGGCGCTCCGGAGACCCGACAGCTCCTCCGTCCACCAATAGACGGCACGACGGGGAGGCGGGCGGCGAGACCGAGGCATGCTGGAGTCGCACACCTCGGTCAAGGACCCCCTGAGCCGGACCGCTGCGGCGTCCACGTCCAGGACCTCGACAGGGGGCGACAGCCAGTCCTGGAGAAAGGCCGCCTCCTCGGCTGCCTCCCGGTCCAGGCGGGTGAGTGCCCACCGCGGGAAGGGAGATTGCCCGGCGCGGGCCGTCCCCCCCCCCTGGGTGGAGATGTCGAACCGCACATATCGGTGGTCCGACAACGTCTCCACCATCTCCACCCGCCAGTTGACGACGCGGGCGGCTAGCGCGGGGGTGGCAAACGAGACGTCCACCACCGACCCGCCGTGTTGCCGCACACACGTGTGGACCGCCCCCCTGTTGAGGAGGGACACACCGCAAGAGGCCGCCCAAAACTCGACGGCGCGTCCCCGGACGTTGCAACCTGCGGCCGGGTTGCCCCAGGCCGCCGACTTGGCGTTCAGGTCGCCCAGCACCACGACCTGGCGTGGCGCCGCCCTCCCTACGACTGCGGTGAGGACCTCGAGGAAATCCTCAAAGTCCGAGAGAGGGCGGTTTGGGGAGAAGTAGACCCCTACCAGGGCCATGTCTCCCCACGCGGCGGCCACGTATCCCGGTCCCCTCTCTAAGAGCGAGAGGGGAGGGGAGTCCGTGGAAGACCGCGACACCAACGCCACCAAGCCGTCCCGGTCGCCCAGCCAACGGCCGGGGACCGAGTAAGGCTCGGCGACCACCGCCAAGTCCACCAACCACTCAGCCATGGTCTGCATCAGCAGATCCTGGGCTGCCCTGCAGTGGTTGGCGTTCGCCTGGAGGATGCGATGTTCGACCCTATCCATCGATGGTCATCGCACCCCCCTCCGCAGCCACCGTCGCAGGAACGACGGTGCTCTTGGCAGCCGCAGCAGGACCGGTCGGCGCCTGCGCTTTGCCCCGCTTAGGGGGAGGATTGCAATTCCTCCCCTTCATTATGTGGCCTGCCGGGCAGCCACTGGCGGCACACACCGCGCAGTGCGGCGTGGCGGCCTCGCAGGAGGCGGCCTTGTGGCCCTCCTTGCCGCAGCGAAAGCAGGTGTCCGTCCTGTCGACTGTGGACGGACACAGGGGCCGGGTGTGTCCGATGCCGAGGCACCGGAAACACCGCAGGGGCTGCTCTTCGAGCGCCCGAACCGCACCCGAGCTGAATCCGACCAAGATCCGTCCCTTGGCAAGGACAGCCCTGGCGGCGGTGATTGGGCACTCGAGGCGTATGGTGCCCATGCCGCCGCGGCCGGGCCTTATGGCCCTGCCTTGGACCGCCGCGATGCCGCAGCCCCCTATCGCTGCGACCGCCGCCACCACCTCCTCCTTGGTGACGGAGTCGTCCAAGTCGGCCACCTCTATGGCCGCCGACTTGACCGGCCGGGCCACCTTGGCCGAATCCGACACGACCTCCGCGAGCTTGGCTGCGAAGAGGTCCGCATGGGCACCCCCCTCCGCCCCCGGGAACTCGAAGATTCGAGCCCCGGCCTGCGTCTTGCGGCAGGTGACGCTGCCGATCCCCAACTGGGCGGGGTCGGCATTGGCACGCGCCCGCACCAAGACGGACGCGTACGTCTCCCCCCGTTCCGCAGCCTCTGCGGTGAGCGTCACTACGACGGCCGCGGTTTTCGGGGGGACCAGGCGCCCCTTTCCCCTCCCTTTGCCTTTCGCCGTCCCCTTTCCCTTGCCGGTCGTCTGCGACTGGGTGGGAACGGTGGCGGCGCGGACGGCAGGGACGGCCGTCGCCGACTTCTTGCCCTTCCCCTTGCCCTTGCGGACCACTTCCGTCCATGCGTTGGACGGGGTCGTCGAGGGGAGGAGGAGGGCGTCTTCCGCCTGGGCGGAGGTGGACGGTACCGGCTCGCTCCGCGTAGCATCCGCCGCAAGCGGCGGTCGGAGGCGCTTCTCCGGCAGGAGCCGGTCCTCTATTCCTGCTATGCAGGCTCTCGTGAAGGCCCTCTCCTCCCGTACTACCTTGCGGATAATTTCCTCAAGGTTGGAGGAGGGGCCCTCTGCCGCAGGGCTCGTCTTGGCCTGTTGTGGCCGGGCCGTGGCCTCAGCCAGCTTCTGATGAAGCTGGCTGACCTCCGACTGCAGGCGATCCACCTTCGCCTGCAGTTGCCGCGTCTCGTCGGAGGCCTTACGCTGGACCAGCTCCGCGACGACACCGCGCATGCTCGCGGCCCGGCACTTCAGGGCCTTTTGCAAGGTCCCCTTTAAGTTGGAGGACTTAGAGGCGACCTCCACGATCTCCTCCTCGTCCTCCTCCGCCATTTTTTGTAGCTCTGCCAGAGAGTAGTCCGCGTATAGGACGCGGGACGCACCGTACCCGGACTTGGCCCGGGCGACGTGCGCCCGCTTCTCCTTGGCGGCAATTCGCTCCTCCAGCTCTTGCTGTAGCTGATCCCGCCGAGCCAGGTCCAGCTGGCGTTGGGCGTTGGCGAGCCCAACGACATGGGTCTCCGCGGCTACCGTCGGCTTTTTAGCCTTCGGCAACCGCGTCGACCCTGAGGCCGAGGAGCCCTCGGACCCACCGCTCCGGTGTGTTCGCTTTCGCGATCGGGAGTCGTCCGCTTCCGACACACTGATGAGCGAGTCGTTGTCGGACGAGTCCTCCGCCGTTCCAAATAGGCTCGCCGCAGAAGGCGCGCGGCTAGCCTCTGACGCCGAAGCGTCTGAGGGTTGGCCCTGAGAAGGGCCTTTGGTTTGGCCCTGAGAAGGGCCTTTTTTCTTTTTTAAAAATCGCCCGCAGGCATCCCGCATAGGGCTAGACATGATAAAATATAAAATTCCGACAGGTTCGTAAACGCTCAAGACAGTTAAAATAAAATCGCAACGAAGGCACAGTGCACTTTGGCCGTACCCAGTCTGCCACTCCGTTACGGTGGTCAGAGCTGGGCCGTTTCCAGGGGACACGACGAGGACGTAAGCACTGTGGGGTGGTCCCCCAACCTAACCTTTTTTTTTTTTTTTTTTTTTTTTGTTTGCGCTGGGAAAAAATGCATTACGCATACCCTCCCATCGGGGGATGGGGGGCTATGTGGGACTCCCCGGGCTGACCCGGTATACCCACTAAAATAACCCAGCGACACTCCCGCTTCGTCAGAGTGGCGGGGGACTGGGAAACCGGCAAAGCCTTGACATCCAGTCCTCCGCCGACGATGGCCCTCCAAGGCGGACCCCTCACGCCCCCCCCGTGGGGAGGGGGAAGGGCCCGGGAGTGACAGACGAAGGTGGTGATGGGTGCAATGCGGGCGAGGGCACCCCCGTGCCTGTCGCCCGCCCATCGCCACCATGAGGAGGGAGAGGACGGCGCCTTCTCCGACCCCTTCGTCTGCGGAGCGGCGCAGCGAGAGTGTCGTCCTCCCGCGCGCGCTCCGCCTCCTCCTTTTGCGAGATTACGTCCTCGCAAAAGGAGGCTACCGCTGACCAGGCCCCCTCGCTCTCCAGCATGGCGTTGATCACACTGGGGAGCGAGAGGTCCTGTCCGACCACCGCGGTCAGACCGCGGCGCAGCTCGGACCACGCTGGGCACACCTCAAGCGTGTGCTGTGCCGTGTCCTCCGCCGCGCCGCAGTCGTGGCAGGCCGGGGTCTCCTCCCTTCCAATCCGGTGCAGGTGCGTTCCGAAACAGCCGTGGCCGGACAACACCTGCACCAGGCGGAACGAGAGGAAACCGTGGGACCGCTCGAGCCAGCCCTGCAGGACCGGACCGAGCGCGTCCAACGTGCGGCGGCCGAAGGCGGCGGTGGCGAGGTCCTCCGTCCAGTGGAGGACGATGGCGTCCCTCGCCTCCCGCCGCACCGCCTCTCGTTCTTCGGCGACGGGGCGCTCCCCGAGCGCCCTCCGCTCCGCAGTCCACTCGTAGACTCTGGCCAGCACCCAAGCCTCCAACTCCCAAGGAGGGGTGCCGGCCAGAGCGCACGCCGCCGAAAAGCCCACGGAGCGGTAGGCCCTCGCCACCCGCAGTGCAATGGCCCTTTGGGGCTTGCGGAGGGCGGTCGCATTCTCCCTCCTTCGGAGGGAGTCCGCCCAGATGGGGGCCCCGTATAGGGCCATGCTTTTGAGGATGCCGGCATACAGGCGCCGGCACTTCTCCTTGGGCCCCCCCAGGTTCGGGAGGAGCCACGAGAGGGCGTCAGCAGCTTTTAACAGGCGCGTCGACAGCCCGCTGAAATGCGGGCCGAAGCGCCACCTGTCGTCCAGCACCAGACCCAGATACTTCATCTGGGGCTGGACCGCTATCCTGACGCCCTCTACGACGATGTGCGCGTCGGGAGGGCAGCGCTGCCGAGGCCCGCGGAAGAATACGGCCTCGGTCTTGTGCAGCGCCACCTTCAATCCGAGCCGGCGGATCCTCTCTGCGACCAAGGATCCGCCAGCCGAGGCCAGACAGGCCGCGTCTCCAAAGTTCCTCCCCCGGGCAGTGAGGAGAGTGTCATCCGCGTAACAGATGACACTCGTGCCCGGAAGGAGGGCTCCCCGCAGGAGCCAATCGAACCCGATGTTCCACAGGGGGGGCCCCAGCACTGACCCCTGCGGAACACCGGACTCTGCGCCGTACCGCCTCACTGTGGCCGTCTTGTCTACGAGGAGGACCTCTCGGCCCTCCAAGTAGCTGGCCAGGAGGCTCTGCAGGTATTGGGGCACTCCGTGATATCGGAGCGCCTCCAATATCGTCGAGTGGGGAACGGAGTTGAAGGCATTTGCAATGTCGAACGACACCGCCAGCACTCCGTCCCCCGCCTCCACCGCCTCCTTCACCTGGCCTTTGAGCAGGGCCAGCGCGTCGATCGTCGAACGCCCTCGACGGAAGCCGAATTGGGCGTCCGACAGGTCCGGCCCCACTCCCCGCAAAAGACCAGCGAGCCGGGACGCGACGATCCCCTCGAACATCTTACCGACCTCATCGAGCAGGACGATGGGCCGGTATGCCGATGGGGAGTCCACCGGGCGTCCCTCCTTTCGGAGGAGGCAGAGCTGCCCCTCCTTCCATAGTTTCGGGAACCTCCCAGCCGTAAAGCACGCGCTGAAGAGGTCCCGAAACCTTTCCTCCATTTGGGAGGCGGCGATCGCCACCACCCGTGCCGGGACGCCGTCTGGTCCGGGGGCCGTCTTCTTCGCGCGGAGGCTGAGGACCCCCTCGCGGAATTCCGACGCCGTCACCGGAGGGACCTCCTCCTCCGGTGGAGCCGCCCCTTGCGGGGGAGCCATCGTTGGTGGGGCGAAGTCGGTCCTGCGCGGAAACAGGGACCGGACCACCCCATCCAGCAACGCTGGCTCGAGGGTCTCCGTCAGGGGGGGACCGTAGGGGCGGAGCTGGTTCCGCGCCGCCTTGTACGGTCTCCCATAAGGGTCCCTGTCGAGACCCTCCAGCATCTCGGCCCTCGCCGAGTCCTCTGCAGCGCCCATCGCCGACTTGAGGACCGTCTTCGCCTCCCGGTAAGAAGCGTAAAGGCGGTCCTCTTCCGCGGGAATACGGTTTCGGGCGCTGCGGCGTCGGCTCCGCGTGTAGGCCCTTCTGGCCGCCACGCAGGCGCTCCGGAGACCCGACAGCTCCTCCGTCCACCAATAGACGGCACGACGGGGAGGCGGGCGGCGAGACCGAGGCATGCTGAAGTCGCACACCTCGGTCAAGGACCCCCTGAGTCGGACCGCTGCGGCGTCCACGTCCAGGACCTCGACAGGGGGCGACAGCCAGTCCTGGAGGAAGGCCGCCTCCTCGGCTGCCTCCCGGTCCAGGCGGGTGAGTGCCCACCGCGGGAAGGGAGATTGCCCGGCGCGGGCCGTCCCCCCTCCCTGGGTGGAGATGTCGAACCGCACATATCGGTGGTCCGACAACGTCTCCACCATCTCCACCCGCCAGTTGACGACGCGGGCGGCTAGCGCGGGGGTGGCAAACGAGACGTCCACCACCGACCCGCCGTGTTGCCGCACACACGTGTGGACCGCCCCCCTGTTGAGGAGGGACACACCGCAAGAGGCCGCCCAAAACTCGACGGCGCGTCCCCGGACGTTGCAACCTGCGGCCGGGTTGCCCCAGGCCGCCGACTTGGCGTTCAGGTCGCCCAGCACCACGACCTGGCGTGGCGCCGCCCTCCCTACGACTGCGGTGAGGACCTCGAGGAAATCCTCAAAGTCCGAGAGAGGGCGGTTTGGGGAGAAGTAGACCCCTACCAGGGCCATGTCTCCCCACGCGGCGGCCACGTATCCCGGTCCCCTCTCTAAGAGCGAGAGGGGAGGGGAGTCCGTGGAAGACCGCGACACCAACGCCACCAAGCCGTCCCGGTCGCCCAGCCAACGGCCGGGGACCGAGTAAGGCTCGGCGACCACCGCCAAGTCCACCAACCACTCAGCCATGGTCTGCATCAGCAGATCCTGGGCTGCCCTGCAGTGGTTGGCGTTCGCCTGGAGGATGCGATGTTCGACCCTATCCATCGATGGTCATCGCACCCCCCTCCGCAGCCACCGTCGCAGGAACGACGGTGCTCTTGGCAGCCGCAGCAGGACCGGTCGGCGCCTGCGCTTTGCCCAGCTTAGGGGGAGGATTGCAGTTCCTCCCCCTCATCGTGTGGTCTGCCGGGCAGCCACTGGCGGCACACACCGCGCAGTGCGGCGTGGCGGCCTTGCAGGAGGCGGCTTTGTGGCCCTCCTTGCCGCAACGGAAGCAAGTGTCCGTCCTGTCCACCGCGGACGGACACAGGGGCCGGGTGTGTCCGATGCCGAGGCACCGGAAACACCGCAGAGGCTGCTCCTCGAGTGCCCGGACGGCACCCGAGCTGAACCCGACCGTGATCCGTCCCTTGGCCAGGACGGCTTTGGCGGCGGTGATTGGGCACTCGAGGCGTATGGTGCCCATGCCGCCGCGGCCGGGCCTTATGGCCCTGCCTTGGACCGCCGCGATACCGCAGCCCCCTACCGCTGCGACCGCCGCCACCACCTCCTCCTTGGTGACGGAGTCGTCCAAGTCGGCCACCTCTATGGCCGCCGACTTGACCGGCCGGGCCACCTTGGCCGAATCCGACACGACCTCCGCGAGCTT
This sequence comes from Oligia fasciuncula, assembly GCA_963082905.1. Taxonomy (NCBI): domain Eukaryota; kingdom Metazoa; phylum Arthropoda; class Insecta; order Lepidoptera; family Noctuidae; genus Oligia; species Oligia fasciuncula. The sequence continues at coordinate 16,187 of CAUJBL010000001.1, read as the reverse complement.
GGCTGCGAAGAGGTCGGCATGGGCACTCCCCTCCGCCCCCGGGAACTCGAAGATTCGAGCCCCGGCCTGCGTCTTGCGGCAAGTGACGCTGCCGATCCCCAATTGGGCGGGGTCGGCATTGGCACGCGCCCGCACCAAGACGGACGCGTACGTCTCCCCCCGTTCCGCAGCCTCCGCGGTGAGCGTCACCACGACGGCCGCGGTTTTCGGGGGGACCAGGCGAGCCTTACCCCTCCCTTTTCCTTTCGCCGTCCCCTTTCCCTTGCCGGTCGTCTGCGACTGGGTGGGAACGGTGGCGGCGCGGACAGCAGGGACGGCCGTCGCCGACTTCTTCCCTTTGCCCTTCCCCTTTCGGACCACTTCCGTCCACTCGTTGGACGGGGTCGTCGAGGGGAGGAGGAGGGCGTCTTCCGCTTGGGCGGAGGTGGACGGTCCCGGCTCGCAGGGCGTCGCATCCGCCGCAAGCGGCGGCCGGAGGCGCTTCTCCGGCAGGAGCCGGTCCTCGATGCCTGCGATGCAGGCTCTTGTGAAGGCCCTCTCCTCCCGTACTACCTTGCGGATAATTTCCTCAAGGTTGGAGGAGGGGCCCTCTGCCGCAGGGCTCGTCTTGGCCTGTTGTGGCCGGGCCGTGGCTTCAGCCAACTTCTGATGAAGCTGGCTGACCTCCGACTGCAGGCGATCCACCTTCGCCTGCAGTTGCCGCGTCTCTTCGCTGGCCTTTCGTCGCACCAGCTCCGCGACGACACCGCGCATGCTGGCGGCCCTACATTTCAGGGCCTTCTGTAACGTGCCCTTCAGGTTGGAGGACTTAGAGGCGACCTCCACGATCTCCTCCTCGTCCTCCTCCGCCATTTTCTCTAGCTCTGCCAGAGAGTGGTCCGCGTATAGGACGCGGGACGCACCGTAGCCGGACTTGGCCCGGGCGACGTGCGCCCGCTTCTCTTTGGCGGCAACTCGCTCCTCCAGCTCCCGCTGCAGCTGATCCCGCCGAGCCAGGTCCAGCTGGCGTTGGGCGCTCGCGAGCCCAACGACATGGGTCTCCGCGGCCACCGTCGGCTTTTTAGCCTTCGGCAACCGCGTCGACCCCGAGGCCGAGGAGCCCTCGGACCCACCGCTGAGGTGGGTTCGCTTTCGCGATCGCGAGTCGTCCGCTTCCGACACACTTATTAGTGATTCGTTATCGGACGAATCTTCCGCCGTTCCAAAAAGGCTTGCCGCAGAAGGCGCGCGGCTAGCCTCTGACGCCGAAGCGTCGGAGGGTTGGCCCTGAGAAGGGCCTTTGGTTTGGCCCTGAGAAGGGCCTTTGGGTTTCTTGTTTTTCTTTAAAAAGCGCCCGCAGGCATCCCGCATGGGGCTCGACATAATAAAATTCTCAGCAATTTCGCAACACACAAGACAGATAAAATAAAATTGATAGCTACGAATGCACAGTGCACTTTGGCCGTACCCAGTCTGCCACTCCGTTACGGTGGTCAGAGCTGGGCCGTTTCCAGGGGACACGACGAGGACGTAAGCACTGTGGGGTGGTCCCCCCCCCCAACCTAACCTAACCTAACCTAACCTAACCTAACCTAACCTAACCTTTTTTTTTTTTTTTTTTTTTTGTTTGCGCTGGGAAAAAATGCATTACGCATACCCTCCCATCGGGGGATGGGGGGTTATGTGGGACTCCCCGGTGTGACCCGGTATACCCACTAAAACAACCCAGCGACACTCCCGCTTCGTCAGAGTGGCGGGGGACTGGGAAACCGGCTAAGCCTTGACATCCAGTCCTCCGCCGACGATGGCCCTCCAAGGCGGACCCCTCACGCCCCCCCCGCGGGGAGGGGGAAGGGCCCGGGAGTGACAGACGAAGGTGGTGATGGGTGCAATGCGGGCGAAGGCACCCCCGTGCCTGTCGCCCGCCCATCGCCACCATGAGGAGGGAGAGGACGGCGCCTTCTCCGACCCCTTCGTCTGCGGAGCGGCGCAGCGAGAGGATCATCCTCCCGCGCGCGCTCCGCCTCCTCCTTTTGCGAGATTACGTCCTCGCAAAAGGAGGCTACCGCTGACCAGGCCCCCTCGCTCTCCAGCATGGCGTTGATCACGCTGGGGAGCGAGAGGTCCTGTCCGACCACCGCGGTCAGACCGCGGCGCAGCTCGGACCACGCTGGGCACACCTCCAGTGTGTGCTGTGCCGTGTCCTCCGCCGCGCCGCAGTCGTGGCAGGCCGGGGTCTCCTCCCTCCCGATCCGGTGCAGGTGCGTTCCGAAACAGCCGTGTCCGGACAACACCTGCACCAGACGGAACGAGAGGAAACCGTGGGACCGCTCGAGCCAGCCCTGCAGGACCGGACCGAGCGCGTCCAGCGTGCGGCGGCCGAAGGCGGCGGTGGCGAGGTCCTCCGTCCAGTGGAGGACGATGGCGTCCCTCGCCTCCCGCCGCACGGCTTCCCGCTCCTCGGCGACGGGGCGCTCCCCGAGCGCCCTCCGCTGCGCGGTCCACTCGTAGACTCTGGCCAGCACCCAAGCCTCCAACTCCCAAGGAGGGGTGCCGGCCAGAGCGCACGCCGCCGAAAAGCCCACCGAGCGGTAGGCCCTCGCCACCCGCAGTGCAATGGCCCTTTGGGGCTTGCGGATGGCGGTCGCATTCTCCCTCCTGTGGAGGGAGTCCGCCCAGATGGGAGCCCCGTATAGGGCCATGCTCTTCAGGATGCCGGCATAGAGGCGCCGGCATTTCTCCTTGGGCCCCCCAAGGTTCGGGAGGAGCCACGAGAGGGCGTCAGCGGCTTTCAGAAGGCGCGTCGACAGCCCGCTGAAATGCGGGCCGAAGCGCCACCTTTCGTCCAGCACCAGGCCCAGATATTTCATCTGGGGCTGGACCCCTATCCTGACGCCCTCTACGACTATGTGGGCGTCGGGAGGGCAGCGCTGCCGAGGCCCGCGAAAGAATACGGCCTCGGTCTTGTGCAGCGCCACCCTCAATCCGAGCCGGCGGATCCTCTCTGCGACCAAGGATCCGCCAGCCGAGGCCAGACAGGCCGCCTCCCCAAAGCTCCTCCCCCGGGCAGTGAGGAGAGTGTCATCCGCGTAGCAGATGACACTCGTGCCCGGAAGGAGGGCTCCCCGCAGCAGCCAGTCGAAACCGATGTTCCACAGGGGGGGCCCCAGCACTGACCCCTGCGGAACACCGGACTCTGCGCCGTACCGCCTCACCGTGGCAGTCTTGTCTACGAGGAGGACCTCTCGGCCCTCCAAGTAGCTGGCCAGGAGGTTCTGCAGGTATTGGGGCACTCCATGATATCGGAGCGCCTCCAATATCGTCGAGTGGGGGACGGAGTTGAAGGCATTTGCAATGTCGAACGACACCGCCAGCACTCCGTCCCCCGCCTCCACCGCCTCCTTCACCTGGCCTTTGAGCAGGGCCAGCGCGTCGATCGTCGAACGCCCTCGGCGGAAGCCGAATTGGGCGTCCGACAGGTCCGGCCCCACTCCCCGCAAAAGACCAGAGAGCCGGGACGCGACGATCCCCTCGAACAGTTTACCGACCTCATCGAGCAGGACGATGGGCCGGTATGCCGATGGGGAGTCCACCGGGCGTCCCTCCTTTCGGAGGAGGCAGAGCTGCCCCTCCTTCCAAAGCTTCGGGAACCTCCCAGCCGTAAAGCACGCGCTGAAGAGGTCCCGAAACCTTTCCTCCATCTGGGAGGCGGCGATCGCCACCACTCGTGCCGGGACGCCGTCTGGTCCGGGGGCCGTCTTCTTCGCGCGGAGGCTGAGGACCCCCTCGCGGAATTCCGACGCCGTCACCGGGGGTACCTCCTCCTCCGGTGGAGCCGCCCCTTGCGGGGGAGCCATCGTTGGTGGGGCGAAGTCGGTCCTGCGCGGAAACAGGGACCGGACCACCCCATCCAGCAACGCTGGCTCGAGGGTCTCCGTCAGGGGGGGACCATAGGGGCGGAGCTGGTTCCGCGCCGCCTTGTATGGTCTCCCGTAAGGGTCCCTGTCGAGACCCTCCAGCATCTCGGCCCTCGCCGAGTCTTCTGCAGCGCCCATCGCCGCCTTGAGGACCGTCTTCGCCTCCCGGTAAGAAGCGTAAAGGCGGTCCTCTTCCGCGGGAATACGGTTTCGGGCGCTGCGGCGTCGGCTCCGCGTGTAGGCCCTTCTGGCCGCCACGCAGGCGCTCCGGAGACCCGACAGCTCCTCCGTCCACCAATAGACGGCACGACGGGGAGGCGGGCGGCGAGACCGAGGCATGCTGGAGTCGCACACCTCGGTCAAGGACCCCCTGAGTCGGACCGCTGCGGCGTCCACGTCCAGGACCTCGACAGGGGGCGACAGCCAGTCCTGGAGGAAGGCCGCCTCCTCGGCTGCCTCCCGGTCCAGGCGGGTGAGTGCCCACCGCGGGAAGGGAGATTGCCCGGCGCGGGCCGTCCCCCCTCCCTGGGTGGAGATGTCGAACCGCACATATCGGTGGTCCGACAACGTCTCCACCATCTCCACCCGCCAGTTGACGACGCGGGCGGCTAGCGCGGGGGTGGCAAACGAGACGTCCACCACCGACCCGCCGTGTTGCCGCACACACGTGTGGACCGCCCCCCTGTTGAGGAGGGACACACCGCAAGAGGCCGCCCAAAACTCGACGGCGCGTCCCCGGACGTTGCAACCTGCGGCCGGGTTGCCCCAGGCCGCCGACTTGGCGTTCAGGTCGCCCAGCACCACGACCTGGCGTGGCGCCGCCCTCCCTACGACTGCGGTGAGGACCTCGAGGAAATCCTCAAAGTCCGAGAGAGGGCGGTTTGGGGAGAAGTAGACTCCTACCAGGGCCATGTCTCCCCACGCGGCGGCCACGTATCCCGGTCCCCTCTCTAAGAGCGAGAGGGGAGGGGAGTCCGTGGAAGACCGCGACACCAACGCCACCAAGCCGTCCCGGTCGCCCAGCCAACGGCCGGGGACCGAGTAAGGCTCGGCGACCACCGCCAAGTCCACCAACCACTCAGCCATGGTCTGCATCAGCAGATCCTGGGCTGCCCTGCAGTGGTTGGCGTTCGCCTGGAGGATGCGATTTTCGACCCTATCCATCGATGGTCATCGCACCCCCCTCCGCAGCCACCGTCGCAGGAACGACGGTGCTCTTGGCAGCCGCAGCAGGACCAGTCGGCGCCTGCGCTTTGCCCCGCTTAGGGGGAGGATTGCAGTTCCTCCCCCTCATCGTGTGGTCTGCCGGGCAGCCACTGGCGGCACACACCGCGCAGTGCGGCGTGGCGGCCTTGCAGGAGGCGGCTTTGTGGCCCTCCTTGCCGCAACGGAAGCAAGTGTCCGTCCTGTCCACCGCGGACGGACACAGGGGCCGGGTGTGTCCGATGCCGAGGCACCGGAAACACCGCAGAGGCTGCTCCTCGAGCGCCCGGACGGCACCCGAGCTGAACCCGACCGTGATCCGTCCTTTCGCAAGGACGGCTTTGGCGGCGGCGATTGGGCACTCTAGGCGTATGGTGCCCATGCCGCCGCGGCCGGGCCTTATGGCCCTGCCTTGCACCGCCGCGATGCCGCAGCCCCCTACCGCTGCGACCGCCGCCACCACCTCCTCCTTGGTGACGGAGTCGTCCAAGTCGGCCACCTCTATGGCCGCCGACTTGACCGGTCGGGCCACCTTGGCCGAATCCGACACCACCTCCGCGAGCTTGGCTGCGAAGAGGTCGGCATGGGCACTCCCCTCCGCCCCCGGGAACTCGAAGATTCGAGCCCCGGCCTGCGTCTTGCGGCAAGTGACGCTGCCGATCCCCAATTGGGCGGGGTCGGCATTGGCACGCGCCCGCACCAAGATGGACGCGTACGTCTCCCCCCGTTCCGCAGCCTCCGCGGTGAGCGTCACCACGACGGCCGCGGTTTTCGGGGGGACCAGGCGAGCCTTACCCCTCCCTTTTCCTTTCCCCGTCCCCTTTCCCTTGCCAGTCGTCTGCGACTGGCTGGGAGCGGTGGCGGCGCGGACGGCAGGGACGGCCGTCGCCGACTTCTTACCTTTGCCCTTCCCCTTTCGGACCACTTCCGTCCACTCGTTGGACGGGGTCGTCGAGGGGAGGAGGAGGGCGTCTTCCGCTTGGGCGGAGGTGGACGTTCCCGGCTCGCAGGGCGTCGCATCCGCCGCAAGCGGCGGCCGGAGGCGCTTCTCCGGTAGGAGCCGGTCCTCTATTCCTGCAATGCAGGCTCTTGTGAAGGCCCTCTCCTCCCGTACCACCTTGCGGATAATTTCCTCAAGGTTGGAGGAGGGGCCCTCTGCCGCAGGGCTCGTCTTGGCCTGTTGTGGCCGGGCCGTGGCTTCAGCCAGCTTCTGATGAAGCTGGCTGACCTCCGACTGCAGGCGATCCACCTTCGCCTGCAGTTGCCGCGTCTCGTCGCTGGCCTTTCGTCGCACCAGCTCCGCGACGACACCGCGCATGCTGGCGGCCCTACACTTCAGGGCCTTTTGCAAGGTCCCCTTGAGATTTGAGGACTTAGAGGCGACCTCAACAATCTCCTCCTCGTCCTCCTCCGCCATTTTCTCCAGCTCGGCCAGAGAGTGGTCCGCGTAAACAACGCGGGACGCCCCGTACCCGGACTTGGCCCGGGTGACGTGCGCCCGCTTCTCCTTGGCGGCAACTCGCTCCTCCAGCTCCTGCTGGAGCTGAGCCCGCCGAGCCAGGTCCAGCTGACGTTGGGCGTTCGCGAGCCCAACGACATGGGTCTCCGCGGCCACCGTCGGCTTTTTCGCCTTCGGCACCCGCGTCGACCCCGAGGCCGAGGAGCCCTCGGACCCACCGCTCAAGTGGACTCGCTTTCGCGATCGCGAGTCTTCCGCTTCCGACACGCTTATCAGCGAGTCGTTGTCCGACGAGTCCTCCGCCGTTCCAAATAAGCTCGCCGCAGAAGGCGCGCGGCTAGCCTCTGACGCCGAAGCGTCTGAGGGTTGGCCCTGAGAAGGGCCTTTGGTTTGGCCCTGAGAAGGGCCTTTTTTCTTTAAAAATCGCCCGAAGGCATCCCGCATAGGGCTAGACATAATAAAATAAAATATAAAATTCCGACAGGTTCGTAAACGCACAAGACAAGATAAAATAAAATCGCTACGAAAGCACAGTGCACTTTGGCCGTACCCAGTCTGCCACTCCGTTACGGTGGTCAGAGCTGGGCCGTTTCCAGGGGACACGACGAGGACGTAAGCACTGTGGGGTGGTCCCCCAAAAATATTTTTCATGTTTGATGTGAGACTCGAACCCGAACGTTCGCCATGCGAGGCACAATGCTAACTACTTTGGCCACCGTAACGCTCCAAATGTGGTCAAGATGTGCCTTAACCATTTTTGTGTTCCATCCTTGTCAAGGGGAGTGCTAACCGTCTCTCCTTTCAATAGACACAACCTAACCTAACCTAACCTAACCTAACCTAACCTAACCTAACCAGTCTGGCTTCAACCGCCGCCCCGAACGCCACGTTTAAACCGCGCTCCGCACGTTAAAATCGTGAAAATTACCAAAAAGTGCTTCAATTTAGCCGTGTCGTATATCAAAACACGCGCAATCGCGAGGCGAACACGTTGGTGAAAAAAGTGTAGTGAAAGGTGCAATATTGTGCGAATTATCACCAAAAAAGTGAAAATTCGGGAAAGCGGTACTTATAAAGCTTAATTACTCCGAATCCAAAGTGGTGACATAGTGTTTTTATATAACTAGCAGGACGGCATTCTCAAGACCTGCGATTCTGTGAAAAAACCAGAATTTTTCCCCGCTGGCGCGCGGAAATACAAGGAAAATCATATATCTACGAGACGAGTTCCCGTTCCAGGGGCATAAAGTTATCCCTGACAATCTACCAGCATCACCTACAACTCCCCGAGAAGGAGAACAAGGAGGAGACCCTGGAGGTACTTTAAAAATCTAAATTTGAGCTAAAATTGACTAGTTTATTGAAAATACAAACTTGACGTGCGGCCGTGAAAAAGTTGTACAAGTTTTCCGCCTACGAAAAATAAAAATCTACAGTGACGACCTAGGCTGAAACTTCTAGAGAAGATAGCCGAAACGCTCCCAAACGCGTACAAGAAAATATAAAAATTATTGGACCGTAACTTTAGGATATTTGTTAAGTTAAGTGAGCAGTAGTAAAATTTCCGGCCGCAAAACAAATTGTTTCCTTCGTTTGGTCTGCAAGGAAAAATATTACGTCACTGTATGTTAATAAATTTCTAAAAAATTTTTTATAATGTTATCTGGATTTTATATTATTATTGTTTGCTAAAACTGTTTGACCTAACTTAATTTTAATTTTAATTTTATCAACTTGACCTTAAAATTTTTTTTTGTCACCAACCGGGAACTGAACCCGAGACCTTAAAAAATTTTAAAACGCCTATATCTCGAAAACGGAGCGAGATAGCCCATTTTTGACACCAGCCAGGATATCTATACTAACGTATAGATATACTGCAACTCTCTCCTGACCACTATCTTTCGAACCCCCCTATTATTTCTAATTAACTGTTTATTTTAATAAATCCCCCCCCCCCGCTCCTCCCTCCGACCCCCGCAGACATCGTTCGCGGACGTTCATCATTATTATCACTGTATTTATGTTTATGTTTTTAAAAAATATAACCCCTTAAAGTTACCTTCCCCCGCGCTCCCCCCTCCCCCCTCAAACCATACCTCATCCCCACCCCTTCCCCTCTCCTCCCGCCCGCGCAATACTATACGTATCACTTGCGGCCAGTCTCTAGGTCACCCATCTTCGCACCCCTTCCCCTCGCCCCTCTGCGAAATTGCTTCTCCCCCCATTATCTCCGAAACGGCTGCAAATATCAAAATTTTGACAAAATTTTCCCCCCCCCTATAACCCCCCTCCCAGCTAGAATCTATATTCAGAAAAGCCCCCTAAGACCCCTTTTAGACCCCCATATTTTTTGACCCCTCAACAAAATAGTATACATATTTATTTATCTTTCTAACCCGAAACCGAGAAACCTATAGCTACCTCTTACGATCCCTCTTTTTACCCCCCCCCCCCCCTTCCGTTGTGCCCCCTCAGGGTTGCCTCACCCCCCCGGGTGTTAACTTCTGATCCAAAGGTCGTAGACCTACCAAGTTTGGGGTCTCTGAAATCGGGAAGAAAAGCTCTTCCCTTTGGCTCCGAAGAAAACACGGAAAAACACCCCCCATCCAATTTAGGCAAAATATATCTTAGAAAATTTAAAAATTTTTATATAAACTCCGTATAGTGGTCTCGGAAACCCGAAAAGGTGTCGCGTATACTGTGAGTTAAGCATATACTGATACGCTATTATTGCTGATCGCTCTTTTTATAGTGTAGTAATTATAATAAAAATAAATAAGAGCGTTATATACTCTCCCGGCCACGACAGACACTAAGTGACTAAACCCTTTAAGGGTTATATAATTTGACTGATTCTTTGACGCAGAAAAGTAAACTTGACCGAAGTAGGTTGCCGCTGGACGAGACAACAGACCGCCTGTTCAGGCGAACTGTCTACTAAAATACACTAACGCGACTGAAATTATTTAGTAATTCCTATACATAAAAGTTTTAAATTATTCAATTAACCTGACTGACATTTATTTATACTTATATTTTATACAATTATACATCTTTACAAATCTTTATACAAATTTTTCTACTTCTTTACAAAGTAGAAATCTCTAATTTATAAGTGTTAAAATATTTATTATAATTTAATTACTCGATTTATACTCGAGATTTTGAAGGCGCCCCTCGGACAATAATGAACATCACCCTCAGAACACCGTCAAACAAAAAAATGGACAACAAGGACCCTGCCAAATCGCCGGTGGGAAACAAGACTTTTATAAAAAGTACACCACCGAAAGAAGGACCAGAAACGGCTTCAATGGTTAAGAAAACCATTGGAGACTGGGAGGCAGGCAGGTCAGAGACTTCAGCTCAGAAACCTCAGACCACTCCCAAGGAGGCCTCGTCTTCAGCTTCTTCTTTGCCCGCAGACCCCAAAACATTGAAAGTAACGCCCTCAAACGCCCAAGAGGAGGAAAGGGCCACACAGAGAACATTAATGGAGCCGGACGAAAGTTCCTCTGTAGTGGTAAACAAAGCACCTAAATATGCAAACAGGATCTCGGAAGCACGAGCCTGTCTCCTGAAAGCAAAAATGCATATGAACAACTCCCGAAACACAAAAACAGAAATAAAGACAGAGGTCATGCTGGCACTGGAAAGACTTTTCCAGCTGGTCAAGGAGGCAGAGGCCGAAAAAGGGAAAAGTAAGGAATCACCAAGAGACACACAAAAGGAACAGAAAGCGGTGCAGAGTGGAGAAGTAGAAAGGAAGGAAGAAGGAAATAAAGAGATTGCGGATCTCATCGGGAAACTGAAGGAGCACGCTGACCTCATCAAAGAGAACACTGAGAGCATGGGGCAGCTAAATGAGCAGATAAGAAGTATGGAAAAGCGGTCCTACGCCGGTGTAGCCGCGACCCCTATTGGTAAGCGGCTCCCGGTGCAGACAGCTCTACACTCCTTTATAGTAACCGCGAATGACGACCAGGAAACAGGAGAAGAGGTCATAAATAAGATCAGGAAAGCCGTTAACGCAAAGGAGGGAGGATACGAGGTAGAGAAAATAAGAAAAGCCAAAGACCGCAAAATAATAATCGGCTGCAAAACAGATGAGGAAAGAGAGCGAGTCAAAAACAAGATAAAAGAATCCGGTGAAAGTCTGAAAGTCGAAAATATTCAAAACAGAGACCCCCTCGTTATCCTGAAGGACGTGCTCAGTTGCAACAGTGACGAAGATATTATAAGTGCGCTAAAAAACCAAAATAAGCGAATGTTTATGAACCTGGATGAACCGGAAAATAGGTTAGAAATAGCCTACAAAAAACGAACCAGGAACCCCCACACGAGTCACATAGTGATGAGGGTGTCCCCCAAGATGTGGCAGAGACTGACAGAAGCTGAGTCGGTCCACATTGACCTGCAGCGCATAAGAGTAGCCGACCAGTCTCCGATTGTACAGTGCTCGCTTTGCCTGGGCTATGGACATGGCAGGCGCTTTTGCCAGGAAAACCAGGCAAAGTGCAGTCATTGCGGGGGATCCCACATGAAGGCAGAATGCCCCGACTGGCTTGAGGGTGCGGCCCCGTCATGTTGCAACTGTGTGCTCTCAAAGCTAGAAAAGGCTGCTCACAACGCATTCAGCCAGGACTGCCCTATCAGGGCAAAATGGGATGCTATAGCAAGGTCACGGGTGGCATACTGCTAAGGTGGTCCCAGGTGAAAATTTTGTCTCCCAAAAAAGGCCATACCTCGTGGCACAAGCAAATCTGCAGAGGAAGGCTCTGGCCACAAACGAGATTATGCTTGAAGCTCACGAAAAGGGGGTGGCTTTCGCGCTGCTCCAGGAGCCGTACATCGGAAGTTTGGGCAGAATGAAAGACTACCGTGGTGCTAGAATATACCAGCATACCGGCGAAGGAGATGGCGTCATCAAGACCGCAATCGCAGTCTTTGATGGCGATATAGACGTTGTCCAGTGTCCGGACTTCACCACGCCCAACATCACAGTGGTGAAGATGAAGACAAGCGCCTGGGAGATCGCGGTGGTCTCATTCTACCTAGAACCGAAACCAACACCGATAGGGCCATACCTGGAGCAGCTTACTAAGATAGAGAGGTCCTTCGGCCAGAGAATCATCTTGGGTGGAGACGCAAACGCCAAAAACTCCTGGTGGGGCAGCCGTAAGATTGACCAAAGAGGGGTCGAAATGGCAGGTGCCCTAGAAGAGATGGGATTGCAGGTGCTCAACATAGGCGACACACCGACGTTCCACACAGTGAGGGGAACCTCACTGTACACTAGCTATGTGGACATCACGGCATGCACGGCGGATCTGCTCGACCTGGTCGAAAATTGGAGAGTGGACGAAAGCATGACGAGCTCTGACCACAACACCATTCTTTTTAAAATTAAACTGGAAAGGGCAAAGGGGTTAGATATTAGTAGAACAACTAGAATATTTAATAGTAAAAAAGCAAACTGGGACCAATTTCGTGAGAAATTGGGCCAGTTGCTAAAAGATAATAAAATAAACAAAATTGAATTTGATGAAATTAATAATAAAACTGATTTAGAACTTAAAATAGAATTATATATTAACGTAATAGTAGAAGCATCCAATATAAGTATACCGAAATTAAAATCAAACAACAAAATCAAATTACCTTGGTGGTCCAATGAGCTCGCCATGATGAAAAAGGAAGTCGCCACTAGGAAGCGCAGAGTCCGCTGTGCAGCGCCGATCCGGAGAGCGAGAGTCGTCGAGGAGTACCTGCAAATCAAAGAAAAATATGAGCAAGTGGAAAGAGCAGCCCAAACAGAAAGCTGGATAAGCTTCTGTGGAAAACAGGATAAAGAGGGACTATGGGAGGGTATTTATAGGGTCATAGGTAGGACTATTAAAAGACAGGAGGATCTGCCCCTGACCGAGGAAGGTAAAACATTAAACCACCAAGAATCAGCCACATTGCTGGCGGAAACATTTTACCCCGAGGACAAGAAGGAAGAAGATAATGAGGAACAAAGGCGTATCAGGACGGCAGCCGAAAACGTAAACGAGATGGGTCATGATGAAGAACATGACCCTCCGTTTACTCAGGAAGAGCTGAACGTAGCGTTACGCAGCTTCAACCCTAAAAAAGCCCCCGGGGCAGATGGCCTAACGGCCGATATCTGCCAGCAAGCGGTAAACCAAGATCCGGAACTCTTCCTATCACTGGCAAACAAATGCCTAGAACTGGGTTACTTCCCGAGGATCTGGAAGGAAGCGACAGTAGTCATCCTAAGGAAACCCGGGAAGGAGAGCTATACAGTTCCTAAATCATACAGGCCAATAGGACTGTTGCCAGTGATGGGAAAAGTCCTGGAGAAAATGCTCATTGGAAGGGTGAAATGGCACATCATACCCGGACTCAGCACACGCCAGTATGGGTTTATGCCACAGAGAAGCACCGAAGACTCCCTCTATGACCTGCTAGAACTCATACGCAGAAAATTAAGAGACAAAAAATTGATCGTTATGATATCGCTAGACATAGAGGGAGCCTTTGATAGTGCATGGTGGCCGGCCATAAAAACCGGGCTGGCGGAAACTAAATGTCCGGTGAACATCAGAAGAGTGATGGACAGTTACCTGAAACACAGGAGGGTCAGGGTGAGATATGCGGGGCAGGAGGTTACCAGGGCAACAAACAAAGGCTGTGTGCAAGGATCGATAGGGGGCCCTATTCTTTGGAACCTGATACTCGACCCCCTACTCAAAGGCCTGGTACAAAGGGGAGACTACTGCCAAGCTTTCGCAGACGACGTAGTCTTGATGTTCGATGGGGACTCAGCGATGGAAGTCCAGCGACGTGCCAGTGACGCTCTCGAGTATGTTCACCAGTGGGGTGTCAAAAATAAGTTAAGATTCGCACCGCAAAAGACGAACGCGATGGTCATCACGCGGAAACTTAAATATGACACCCCGCTGCTGAGCATGGGCGGGGTCGATATTGGTATGTCGCGGGAAATCAAAGTCCTGGGGCTGACCATTGACGACAAGCTCACGTTTAATGCCCATGCATCTAACGTATGCAAAAAGGCATTAAACCTGTACAAGCAGCTGTCTAGGGCAGCCAGGATTAGCTGGGGACTCAATCCGGATGTCATACGCTCCATCTACACGGCAGTAGTCGAACCAACAATCTTGTATGCGGCAAGTGCGTGGGCACCAGCAGCCGAAAAGCTGATGGTGCGCAAACAGTTAAACGCGGTCCAAAGGGGATTTGCACAGAAACTGTGCAAATCATATCGCACAGTCTCCTTGAACTCGGCACTGGTGCTGGCTGGGATACTACCCCTTGACCTCCGAATACAAGAGGCAGCGGCCCTGTACGAGGCAAGGAGGGGGGTACCTCGGCCAGCATTAGGAGATAAGGAGATTGAGCAACGTACCGCGTTCGACAGAACTCCCCACCCAGCCAAACATATAAGCCTTCAGTTCATATGCCTGGCAGACCAGGAGCAACACAACCACCACTGCACTCAAGCAGTGCGGATATACACGGACGGCAGCAAGGTCGAGGGCAAGGTTGGAGCATCATTGTCTTATTGGAGCAATGATGCCGAAATCAAAACCCAAAAACTTAAGCTGTCGCCCCACTGTACCGTCTTTCAGGCTGAACTGCTGGCTATATGCAAGGCCACTAGGGAAATTTTGCGAAGTCCAAAATACAGTTTCGGCATATATAGCGACTCCAGGTCGTCGCTGGAAGCGGTCACCAACCACCACTCTCTCCATCCCCTCGCAGTCGAAATCCGCGAAAACCTGCGACAGTGCAAGGATCGATCCAAAAAAGTTGAACTCTTTTGGATCAAAGCCCACGCAGGACTGGAGGGAAATGAGAGAGCAGACCAGTTGGCTAAGGACGCCGCCCTCAAGACAAAAACAAGGCCAGATTATGACCAATGCCCGATTTCATTCGTCAAGCGGCAGATTCGTGCAGACACGCTTGACGAATGGAATCGGAGATACAGATCCGAAGAAACAGCCGGCGTGACAAAAATATTTTTCCCGGATGCAATCCAAGCATTTAGTGTAATTAAATTACTGAAACCGACAGGAGTACTGACCCAATTATTGACAGGGCACGGTGGGTTCTCCGAATACCTTAACAGGTTTAAGTGCAAGGAGAGCTCATCGTGCATATGTGACTCTGACAAACAGGAAACTGTAGTACATGTACTGACGGACTGCCCCGCTTACTGTCGGGAGAGGTATGAGATTGAGCAGGAATTAGGAGTTGAGGTAACGACGGCAAATTTGAGTGCACTAATTGCAAACAAGGATACCAGAAACAAGTTTGTTGGTTTCTGTATAAAAATAGCTAGCAAGACTATTACTAGGAATAAGTAAACGAATATGCTTAGGATTCATATTTGCATATAATATATAACAGTAGCATAATTACTCAAGTCGTTGAAAATGTTTGAAACTGTAGTAAGTAACTAGAATAAACCAATAAACATGTATATTCAGACTAAGATGCATATCAATTTTGCTGGAATGGGTACACCAGTTCAGCAGGATTGATATGCATCCAGAGTAACAAGCAATTTAGAGTGTAAGATGGACTATGTTATAGTAATAATGATAAAGAAAATATAAATGTTGTTAAATGTAAGGATATTGAACATGTAAAAGACCCATAAAAATGTTAAAATAGGAAACGTAATATATATAATTATAATTTAGAAAAGTAAAGGAAAGTAAATATGATGTAAAGTAATAAAGGTCTCTGATCACGTCAGAGGGGCGCTGTAAGGCAGGAGTGTGGTTTTAGCCGGTAAGAGTCCGGCACTGCCCAAACTGGCTCCTAAAGGAGGCAGCCTGGGCGTCCATGAGGATTTCCCACTCCTGCCAAAACAAAAAAAAAAAAAAAAAAAAAAAAAAAAAAACCTAACCTAACCTAACCTAACCTAACCTTTTTTTTTTTTTTTTTTTTTTTTTTTGTTTGCGCTGGGAAAAAATGCATTACGCATACCCTCCCATCGGGGGATGGGGGGCTATGTGGGACTCCCCGGGCTGACCCGGTATACCCACTAAAATAACCCAGCGATACTCCCGCTTCGTCCTGGTGGCGGGGGACTGGGAAACCGGCAAAGCCTTGACGTCCAGTCCTCCGCCGACGATTGCCCTCCAAGGCGGACCTCACGCCCCCCCCGTGGGGAGGGGGAGAGGCCCGGGAGTTACAGACGAGGGTGGTGATGGGTGCAATGCGGGCGAAGGCACCCCCGTGCCTGTCGCCCGCCCATCGCCACCATGAGGAGGGAGAGGGCGGTGCCTTCTCCGACCCCTTCGTCTGCGGAGCGGTGCGGCGGCGCGCGCTCCGCCTCCTCCTTTTGCGAGATTACGTCCTCGCAAAAGGAGGCTACTGCCGCTGCCCAGGCCCCCTCGCTCCCCAGCATGGCGTTGACCACGCCGGGAAGCGAGAGGTCCTGTCCGATCCCCGGACCAGGGCGGTTTGGGGAGGAGTTGACCCCTACCAGGGCCAACTCTCCCCACGCGGTGGCCACGTATCCCGGTCCCCTCTCTAAGAGCGAGAGGGGAGGGGAGTCCGTGGGAGACCGCGACACCAGGATGCGATGT